>JADLZL010006147.1:0-116698 GCA_015844335.1 Chrysopogon serrulatus | reverse complement strand
AATAGAACTGCTTGCACCACCCCAATGGCATGATACCTGGACATTACTTCTTTCAACTCCAGATATTGATGGCTGTGTGTCCCTAGGACCAGTCTGTATCTCCATTCCCTGGGTTTGCGATACCAGATCCAAATGTCCATGCTGGTCCTCCACATCAAAGTCCAAACATCTTTGGGCTACTCCTGGTTTAGCTCTAGTGTGTCTATCAGCACCTCCTGATGGAATTGGTTCGGCTGGTGCGCTTTTTGGTCCCTTCCTCCTGACATACTTTCTCCTTCCAGTAGGCTGGTTCCCATTTTCCTTGGGAGGCTTTGGAGTTTTAGGCTTCTGCACCTTTGCTGATTGTCCTTCTTTAATGACCTTTGGCCTATGTTTTTTTCCTCTTAGGTTTTTGAACCCGATTTTCCATTCATGTCAGTACCTTCAACTGCTCCAGCATCATTAACAGCTTGTGAGTTAGTAGACAGCTTTTCAGATGCTACAGGGGGGTTTACTTCTCCGGTACCCAGCTCGATGGAAGATTCCATCTGAAAGGGGACAGAAGAAGTTGCAAAACACAGATTGATACCACGGGGTACATGCATCCTTTGCCCTAGCCCCTCCTGCATATTTCTGTAACTTATGGTGCCAGTCAAACTGTTATCCAAATGAGGTACATCATATGAACCGACTTCACCTGTGAAAGTCATGAAGACACAATACAGTCACATAATATTTGAAGGGTCACAGTTTATATTATGAAAAAACAGTACAGTGAGTCAGTGCACTCGTTACAAACTTGAAACATCAATGCAAGAGACTCTAAATAATATCGATGGCCCTCGAGTTTTGTTTAGCTTGCTGACAAACTCTGACTGGTGTTGACATGATCACTTTGACAACATTCAGTGCTCGAGGAGGTATCAGTAGGTGCCACAACCAGTTTCTTGAGAACCTTTTTATGTGTACAAAATAGAACTGTACATATAAATTGTGAATTATCGGCACCAGAAGTTAATATCAAAGTAAAGCAGATTTTCTCCAGAAAATTTAGTTCTACATATCGAAGAGAAAACTAACCATGATCACTCAACTTGAAACCCGAATGGGCAACCAAAAATAAGGGAGAACTCGAATTTGTTTCCTCAAAAGTGAAATTGAAGAACCTAAATAGCGCACCCATAGTGAGGCAATGCCTAAGCTTCTAACAAGATGCAGTTTGCCTCATCCAAAGGCAGGCAGTCAAAGGTTCCTTGCTGCCTCACTCACCAGAGTTGAAGGGAAATGAAGCAAAGGATGGCCTCTCTAGTTGTTCCTCAGTATATATATTTTTTGTGTGGATGTAACTTGAGTTTTGAATGTAAGTCATTTATCACATTCACCTATAAAGGCTAGCTTTAATTTATTTCACAACTAGCAGGACATTTATGAGCTGTCAAAGCACAAACTTGTCATTTCTTTTTTTTTTTTTCAATAATAGCAGATTAATTATATGATTTCTACAGAAAATAATGTGTCAACCTCATAGATTATTACATAAACAAAATAGGCCAAACTTTAGTTGAACAAAAAAAACACCTTATTTTTTCCAATTTTTAGTTGATACAATGAAAAATGATATCACATCAAACCAAACGTGCATGTTAGTATTTAAAAGGTACATCAATACTGTACAAAATATACACTTAATAAATCTGACAATATGTGAAAATCTTGTTCATAATCAAAGGGACCAGTGCAATATGCATTAATTTTGAACACTTAATGAGGAAATAATAAAATAGGAAACCACATATTTATAATAGTGGTTTTCCTTGACATATTTCTTGAGGCATACCAGAAACATCATGGTTTGATTGTGATTCTGACCATTGGTGCAGGATTAAGCATTTTATGAGAAGCTGTCCTAACGAGCTATGTCACAAACCCCCTATCATCTTAGGTAATGCAGCTTGCATAAATGCCTGGATTCAAAATTAAGCTCTAAAAGTAAGTTCCAGCAAGCATGGCAAAACCAAGGCTCCTATTCCAACAGTAGAATGAATATGGATCCTCACATCTAAATGTCTGGATTCAAAATTAAGCTCTAAAATTAAGTTCCAGCAAGCATGGCACAACCAAGGCTCCTATTCCAACAATAAAATGAATATGGATCCTCACATCTTCAATTTGAAGCTAAGCTTGTTCAAAAACCATTGTAAATACACAGTGCCCATGGTTTTCTACAAGTACCTCAAAATTAAGCTTCTAGACAAATCTCTCATGAACCATTATCATACAAACCATGTCCAAGCCCAATTCTCCAATCAACGCCATGTCTACATTATTTATTTGCTTCAGAACTATGTCTTTATAAGAATCTGTGGTTACCTGTATATTATTACACATGACCTCACTGGGCCCACTCTCCTTTCAAAAGCACCAAAGGCTTTGCAACCAATGGAACTGCATGTGTTCCCAGGTCACACTTTCTATTGAAAAACTCGTGCTTGCAACGCTTCGAAACTAATCTTGTATTGAACTATTTGGCAATCTACAGAATGACCCACGCCCCTTAGTCCCAATATTAAATCAGCACCACGAACAGCATGTCCACAGGGCTTCACACGCATGTTCTGGGTACCTGAAAAAACTCCTTGGACGCTACATTCATTCTTCACTCAGGAAAGCTTAAAAGGTGTGCATATGTCTTTCTCTGCATGCTATAATCTATATATAGACCAATGGCTGTAGGTTGTCAGTTGTGACAATGTGTGGAAGCAGTTATCCAACTCTTCACTCAGCAATGCCAGCCACTGGCATGGAGGATTTGGTCATTAGCTTTGGGACTAGTAAACTTTATTTTCTTTTATATTTTTATAACTCCTGACTATGAGGAGGAGACCACAGATAATGTCACAGAGCAAGCATATCATATCACGATGACACATACGCAATAGCACCAAAATCAAGCATTTGATAACCTATGGAAACTAAGGAACTTAATTTAGCTCCCGCAGTTTTTCAGGACATGTTCACCCTGGCCCACACTTTTTTTTACAACTGGCCCGACGATTTTGATTCTCCAACGACTAAGGATGCCTCAAAACTCCAAATCCAAACAACATGGACATCGCGACACTCTTGGACGCGACTAGACAACAGCACGACAAAGCTGCATTCGATCGGAAATCCAAAAGCCTTGGCCTGTCTCCAAACCCGACGCCTCCCCTGTTCTCACGCCTCTAAACCAAATCCTACTACGAAACTTTGAGAATCCGAGCCCAAATTACACCCGCCCAGGCGGGCAAAACACGATTCACCCACCAAAAACACCTCCAGAGCGAACCAGAACCTGTTCGGGGACTCGAAAAAAAGGGAGGAAAACAGGGAGGCGGGTTCCTCTCTCATCCCCAGCGAAATTACCTCGCGAGGCTCTCCTCCGCACGACCCGCATTTCAGCACGCCGAGAGTGGAACACGAACGCACCAACCACCCCGCAAGACCGGCTCCCGGCCTCCCTCCTCTCCTTTCCTTTCAGCCCCGCCAGAAAGCCAAAGTGAGGAGCCGAAGGAAAACGAGAGGGCAACTAAAAACAAGACCAGCTAGAGTAGGGGAACTGAGGAGGTTGGGTCCTTGCGACTTTGGGGTGAGAGAGACACCACAGCCTAGTCTAGAGAGAGAAAAGAAAAGGGAACAGAGAAAGAGACTGGGTACTAGTAATGGCATAAGCCGTATGTGTAAGAACCTCCCACCGCCGTGAACCCTCCACTCAATACAAATAGAGCCTGGGGCGCGGGCGTGCGATGCGAATGCGATGGCTTTCACCACTAGGGCAGCCGACAAGCACGACATGTGTTTTTTACCTCGCGCCGAGGCGGGGCCCATAGGCAAGAACCGCTGCGGCGGTTCAGATCTGGAGGGAGGCGGCCACGCGAGCCACCACCGTAAGCCTCCAGCGTGCCTTAATTCACCTGCCCGATTCACCCCCCACGACCGTTCAAGGCCTTCCGCATCTACCCCCGCCTCGCGGGTGGCAGGGAGTGATGGCGCGCCTCGCGGATCGAACGGCTGGTTGGGCAGGGTCGATTTTTGACCCGAGTTCGGTGGGTGGCAGCAAATCTGAGAGTTATGCGAGGCGGTGGATTTGGTAGGGTCCGCGGGGATTTTACTACGGCCGGGTAACCGGCGGCGGCCTGTGGGCTACCGAGATCGATACGAATCTCCCGCTTTTAACTCGGAAAAGGAAAATACAGCGGAGAGATGGCTTGCAGCCGCCCACTAGCCCGTCCTCAACCGCACGCGGTTCTAGCTTCTGCCTGTGGGCCCCGCCTCGGCACGAGGTAAAAAAACATGTGTCGTGCTTGCCGGCTGCACTAGCGGTGAAAGCCATCGCATTCGCATCGCACGCCTCGCGCCCCCCCCCCTGCGACTGTACGAGTGGAGGGCCCATACGACAGTGGGAGGTTCTTACCTGGATAGCTCGTACCGCTACTAGTACCCAGTCTCAGTCTCTCTCTGTTCCCTTTCTCTTTTCTCTCTAGACTAGACTATGGTCTCTCTCACCCAAAGTCGCAGCGACCCAACCTCCTCCGTCCCCCCCTCTCTCTCTCTTCCGCTGGTGTTGTTTTCGTTTCCCTCTCGCTTTCCTTCGCTCCTCTGCGGGGAGGAAGAGGAGGGAGTGGGCGGAGGCGGTCTTGAGTGGTTGGTCTCGTTAGGTTTCGCTCTCAAGCATGCCGAATCTGGTCGTGTTGGAGGAGCCTCATGAGATAATTTTGCACAGGGATGAGAGAGGACCCCGCTCCTGTTTTCCTTTTTTCTCTGGGTCCCTGAACAGGTTCTGGTTCGTTCTGGAGGTATTTTTGGTGGGCGAATCGCGTTTTTGCCCGCCGAGGCGGGTGTAATTTGGGCTCAGATTCCCAAAGTTCCGCATTAGGATTTGGTTTAGAGGCTTGAGAACAAGGGAGACATCGGGTTTAGAAACGGGCCAAGGTTTTTGGATTTCCGATCGAATGCAGCTCCGCCATGCTGTTGTCTAGGCATTTTTCTGATAAATTACACTTCCAATCGCGTCAAAGAGTGTCGCGATGTCCATGTTGTTTGGATTTGGAGTTTTAAGGCATCCTTAGTTGTTGAGAATCAAAATCTGCGGGCCAGTTGTAAAAAAAGTGTGGGCCAGGCTGAACATGTCCTGAAAAACTGCGGGACCTGGATTAAGTTCCATAGTTTCCATAAGTGATCAAATGCTTGAGTTTGGTGCTATTGCCTGTGTGCCATCGTGATATGATATGCTTGATCTGTGACATTATCTGTGGTCTCCTTCTCATAGTCAGGAGTTATAAAAATAGAGAAGAAAATAAAGCTTACTAGTCCCAATACTAAAGATCAAATCCTTCATGCCAATGGCTGGCATTGCTGAGTGAAGAGTTGGATAACTGCTTCCACACATTGTCACAACCGACAACCCACGCCCATTGCCGAGCAAAGTTTGGGCCTACATATATAGATCATATCATGCGTAGAAAGAAATATACACACCTTTTAAGCTTTCCCGAGTGAAGAATGAAATGTAGCGTCCCAAGGAGTTTGTTCAGTACCCGAACATGCGTGTGAAGCCTTATAGACATGCTTTGTTCGTAGTGCTGATTTAATATTGGGACTAAGGGGCGTGAATCATCCCGTATATTGCCAAATAGTGCAATAAAAGTTTAGTTTTGAAGCGTTGCAAGCACTTGGAGTTATTCAATAGAAAGTGTGACCTAGGAACACATGCAATTCCATTAGCCGCAAAGCCTTTGGTGCTTTTGAAAGGAGAGTGGCCCACTGAGGTCACAGATCCTTATAAAGACATAATTTTGAAGCAAATAAATAATGTAGACATGGCATTGATTGGAGAGTTGGGCTTGGACATGGTTTGGATAATAATGGTTCATGAGAGAGATTTGTCTAGAAGCGTAATTTTGAGGTACGTGGTCGACACTTCTGAAATTTGAAGAGTTTATTCTTATAGAAAACCATGGGCACTGTGTATTTACAATGGTTTTTGAACAAGCTTAGCTTCAAATTGAAGATGTTAGGATCCATATTCATTGTACTTTTGGAATAGGAGCCTTGGTTGTGCCATGCTTGCTGCAACTTACTTTTAGAGCTTAATTTGCTGCATAACCTAAGATGATAGGGGGTTTGCATCCATCTACACCATATTTCATATGAGACACGAATCAGTTTGGATTAGGCACAAATACCATACTGAACTATTCCTAGCCATGCATATACATGTTTCTTTGGCTGAACATAAGCACAAGCGGGCCATCACATGTGCACGAAAAGTAACCATATATGATTAATTAAAATATGGCAGCAGCAAGGGCAACTGATCTATTAATAAATCTCAACTAGTCTATCAAACTAATTCATCTAAAGTTATACACAATTCCTGATCTAATGCATCAATAGGCAATGCAAGTCATTTGCATCTTAAACATATATGCTGCAAGTCATTTGCATCTCAAACATATATGCTGCAGGATGAGAAAGTAATAATACAGGCATAGCTACTTAAGCTCATCATCAGTGAAAAGTTGTAAGCTGAAATCAACATATTGTAGCAACAACCCATCATCTATATTGCATAAATGATAGATGGAAATATTTGCAGACAATTACCTTTGTGATTTTTTTGGAGCAATCTTTGATTGTCTAGTCTGATTCCAAGTGCTCAAAAAAGATTGGCCAAGATTTGTTGTTTACAAAGCCAGAGAAAAACAACAGGTTCTGGATTAGATAATTTATTATTACAGACTATAGTAGGCTAGATAAACAACATCATTGGGTGCAGCACCAGATCGAGAGGGATGGCCAAGCAACAGGACAAACCTGTAGAAGGTGCATTCGTTGGGTTCCTATTTTTGGAGGAGGGGCAGCGGCAGCATATCTGTCCAGGTGAGGGGGAATAGGAAAAAAAATCAAGAACTGAAATCATCGATCGATGTGGTGGCCGGCCAGCTCACTGAACGAGACGAACCTGCTACCACGCACAAGAGCCGGATAGGGGAAATGAAAAAAAAAATCAAGAACTCGGCATCGTTCTTACCAGGTGAGGGGGAAATGGGATCTGCTTGTTGCTCCTTCAAGAACAAATCTACAGGTTTCTCCTTCAAGAACCGGATGTACTAGACACAGGATTCAAGATTAATTGCCAAAAAAAAAAGACAAGAAACCTCTACGGGATGAAGAAACCCCAATTCTTTGCAAGGGGAGTGTGCTTACTGAGTAGATTCGCCGGATTGAAGCAGTACGGGGAAGGAGAAAGAAGGAGTTGTCTCGGGCGTGACCTGAGAGCACGCCGCCGTCGCCGCCTCTGCCGCGTCCGCCCCCGCTCAGTTCGTAATTTTTTTTTTTTTTTTTACGATAGCACTCGGCGGACGGCGTCTTCCGGTTGTTTCGACGGGATGATGATGCCCCCGTGACGGCTATATGCCAGTGGGCAGTGGCATGACCCCGTGACGGACTGACTGATTCGCTCCACCGAACCAAACGCCGTTCAGGTTCGGATGTAGACCGTCCGGTTTCTTGAACCAAACACGCTGTAATTCGCCTGCTCGATTCGGTCCCCGCCGCAACTCAAAAAAAAAAAAAAAAAAAAAAAAAAGATTCGGTCCCCGCCGCCGTTCAAAGCCTTCCGCATCTGCCCCCGCCCCGCGGGTGGCAGGGAGTAATGGCGCGCCTCACGGATCGGGCGGCTGGCTGGGCAGGGTTGATTTTTGGTCCTTCGGTGGGTGGCAGCGAATCTGACTGTTATACGAGTCCGGGGGTTTGGTAGGGTCCGCGAGAGTTTTACGACAGGTACGGCACTGCAGCTACTGTGGCTGCATAGATCGAATCTTCCGCTTTTAACTCGAAAAAAAAGAAAAAGACCGCAGAGAGATGGTACTCCCTCCGTCTCACAAATAAATGAACGTTTTTGACTTTTTATAATTCATGTTTGGCCATTCGTCTTATTTAAATTTTTTATGCAAATCATAAGATAAATAAATCATTATAAAAGTATCTCTAATGATAAAAATAAGTCATAAAAAATAATTAGAAAATTTTAAAATTTTTTTAATAAGACGAAAGCGTCAATAGAAAATACGAAAGTCAAAGATGTTCATTTATTTGTGAGACGGAGGGAGTACAATGCAGCGATATCAACACCAGGCTCGTCACCCGATGTATTTTAAGGCTCAACAAGATTGCCTCTATTTCAGTGTCTATAGTATCAAATGTTTTTTCGACTATAGTAATATCTAAAAATCGATTAAAAAAACTCTCTATTATCTACTTTTATTACCGTAGTTTATGAAATATATTAAAATATGCACTTATTTCTGAGTATAAACGCTATTATGTGTGTACTTCTACACACAATGAAAAGGCAGAGGCATGGGTGTATAGCACAGCTCGTATCCTTGTTATTAGTGTGTATACCTGACTACGCTGGAGATCGAATGTCGCAAAACCATTTACCGTAGCAGGTACCTTTAAATGTGACTGGCACACAGTCTAGGGCACCCTCTGCTCACCTCAAATGCCTTCACTATTTCATCATGTCACCCATGTCCGTCGTTACACTATCCGCGCGAGGTGCTCACTACCTTGCGCTGCTCTATATCTTTGCTTGCGAAGTCCCATCACATGTAGAAGCCTGCTACTCTCGTCCTGACAAACGTGCCTGCCGCCTGCCTCTACACCGACTAGTGACCTCGATCCTATAAGAAAATACGCATGCACTCATCGCCATGCCATCCCTACCAACACTCCTTGCTTCATGCCCACACATTTGTTGCACGAGAAGTCTGCAATCACCACTTTGACCATTGCATTGACAACCTCTATCTTGTTGGCAACCTGTCCAAGGAGGCACCGGCACTCATGTTCGCCGCCGCTACTTCCTCCTCGTGTCAGCATTATTTCTAATCATATCTGATTGCATGCTAATTTCCCGCACCTTATCAAGTGTTTAGGTAGGATTGTGCGGATGGAGCGCCGATAGCTAGGCTATTTAGAATGTGATTTGAAGAACAATTCGCTAGAGGTTGTCGACAACTAGATGGGCCCATATGCATAGAAACGTGTCAAATGATATATGGAAGAATCCTTCCTAATTTAATGTTAAGTATAGATATAGATTGATACCACCGTATTTTAACACATTTGATATTATTAAAACTCCTCCCAGCAAAATTAGTCGGAGCAGCTGGTCGGCGAGTGGCGATGAGCGCCGAGCGGAGACGAGCGGCGAGAGGCGAGAGGCGATGAGCGCCGAGTGGTTGGAGCAACTGGTCGGCGATAAAATCCGAGCCGCAAGCAGCCGAACCAATTGGTCGGCGGCGAAATCCGAGCGCCAGGTGGTGCAACCACCTGGTTGGCGATAATCCTCATGTTCTCCTAGACTGATCCAGTCCTCGAGCGTAGAGAATAAGTTCGATGACCGCTCTGACTGAACCCACGAGTAGCAGGATGTCCACTTCCCTGTCGCTCCTCCCTTGCTAGCTAGCTTCTCTCCTTGGTCTTGAGCTGTAGCAGATTAATGACCACACCTATCTAAACCATTAACTACTGACTTAATTACTCATGTACTAGCAATTGGGCACCAGAAGGGAACAATGCTCGGCCCGGCCGGTGGCGGCGCGCGCATATGTGGCACTCCTTTATCCTTTTATCATCTTCTCAATATAGATGAATAAAATCCAACCATATAAGATAAGTCAATATTTAGTCAAAATCCCCTACGGTACAAAACTGTAGACACACCTAGTACGTACCGTAGAGTTAATTGATTTATTATTAAATTTAATATAGGTGTAGCCTATAATAAAACCAACATAATTAAGTGACTGCATGGCCAAATGACTGCATGCCAAAGTCGATAATGGTCGAGTGACTACGTGTTCGAGTAGTTGAGTATTATCAGCTGAGTGACTGAGCAGTGAGTGGATGGTTTGCTGATTGGCTGAGGACGTATGTACTGTTAGGTGTCCCCCAACAACTAGCTATTTAGTTAGCTAGATCTGATATGGCATGAAAAAGTAGAAGAGAGAGTAGTCACTAGCGACGATCTAATAACTCATCTATTTCTTCAAAAATATAATTAAGAGAGGAGCATGTGGGTCCAATATTACATAAATATATAAAAAATAGGATTTGCTTGTCTCTCACTTTTATGTTAGCTACATAGTTAGTACCACTGTGGACGCCCAATTCGTTATATTGTGGGATGGGTACTGTCGGAGGTGAAATGTATGATCTATAAACCTCTCTGCTTAAACTACAACCAATTGGGCCAGAAAGCCGCAACGAAAGTGAGTCTAGGAAGCCCATCAGGAGAGTCCAGCCCAACAAAAGCCATGGCTCCCTAAGGCCAAGGCCGTCCCACGCAATCCTTGGGGGAGGACGCTGAGACGACCCTAGAGGGATCCGTCCCACACGACCCACCACCAGGCAAGTGGGACCGACCAGAACCTCTGACCTCAGGAGGCGAACGACTCGCACGTTCCCGCCTGCACGGTCGCCACCCTCTCTCTCTCTCTCTCTGCCAGCCTCGACCCACATGACCCCCCGGAGCGGGTCACAAGTGGAATAGGGAAAGGAGGGGCGGACACTTTTCCCACTAGCCATGCGTTCGAACCACGCATTGAATAGAGCGGCTCCAGCGACCTATGTCGCCCGCAGGGCATGGGCAGCCTCTAACCCACTGTTGACATGCCTCAATAGTTGGTTCGTACACAGATGACCATACCTAAACAGCACGATACTATTACGCCTAACCTGGTACGAAGCACGTCTAAATCAACTATGACGCCTTACCGTGTACTGCGCATGCATGGACGATGTTACCCGCGATACGACAAGCACAGTCAATGGCATGGACCACCAACCTGCGTACAGGAAGAAGGACGCACCGACCCCAAGCACGAAGGCGAACTACCCCATCATCGCCTTTTCTCTTTCATCTTTTCCGCTTTTTTACATATTCACCATCTCTCTTATCTTCTAAACCACGCAGGTTTCACTTGTGTTTGACCCCCTCCCTTCAATCTATAAAAGAGAGGGAGAGTCGCCTTGCCAAAAGGGGGGTTGAGCACCACGCACCGCTCAAACACACCCGCAATACATCGCACTAGACACTCAGAGACTTGGGAGCCCCTCTCTCTCTCGAACCATTTATAACCAAATTTTATTCGAACTCGGGACGTAGGGCATTACGGCTGAACCGTATAATCCTTGTGTCCTTTTAGTGAACCATCTGGACATAAACACGCATCTAGAAATTTACTAGTCGGTACGAATCCGAAACACCAACAACTACTACATTGTGGGATGGGGATGGCTACTGCACCATTTCAAATTACCTGATTTGACACTACCATCAAAATGTCTCGCTTGACTCTTTGAAATCAAAACCAATATATAAACTTTGAAGAAAATGAATATGATGTCACGTTAAGAAAACAATTTAAAAACCATATCTTAATTTCACTATACAATAATTTTAATAAAACTGTATGAATTTTCCCACCTCTATACATTGAGACGATAAAAAAACTCGATCAGCCACCGAGTATTCCGGTTTAAGAAGAGATCTGGTCACGTAGATCGAGAAAACCCCTCAAACCCCTATCCACCCTTACACAATGGAACCGCAGCTCACTGAGACGATCAAGTGTCGTGGCGGATTTATTTTTTAATCCTAGCCTAATGCCCAAACAAGCTGTCAAATCTGTTCTCTGAATATCACAACCATAAACACGTACGCGTTACATGTGCATGGCTACTCTATACTATGTTCCAAATCTCTTATTTTCCTTGGAGACACATGTCATAATGCTTACTATAAAGACTACAAACATTACGTCTCTCAAAAAACAAAGATTAGAACAATAATGTATGTCGCTCAAAAAAAGATTAGAACAAAAATGTTTATCAGCAGATTAGCCCTCCCAACTGGCACACACTGACACACCCTTCGGATATCGTGTGGTAACGACGGCGAATCTGTCACTACCACTGGTCTGGTACAATGCAACTATCAAGGCAGGGGGGGCCCTTGGATGCAGAATTTATTCAATGGGACGGAGTTGATGCAAATTTGTCCTTGTCTTTAATTAATCCTTTTCAATTTCCACAGGACAATTGTCCCTACTTTTGCCAGGACAAATGTCACCGTCAGGCGCGTCCATATCATCCACCCAGTACTACCTGCTCCTCTCGTGTAGTACTACTACTAGAGCAATCATTCGTTCGGTTTGTGCCTATTGACACGCTAATCAAAATAAACAAACTCAAGCAGCAATCGATCGCTGAAAGTAATAAAAATGTGTCAGTGCTATGGCATCAACACCGTCCAGAGTGCTGGGGTCAAGGAACCTACCTACAGCTACAGGCTACAGCCAGAAAAGAGGATCACAAAATCCAGCTTTCGTCCCATCTTATCCCGTAATCCACGCACGCTTCTACTGGTCTGGCCTCGGCCGGGGCACTTGCCGCGTCGGGCACCTCGCAGACGAGGCACGCCTGCACGCCCAGAGCCCCCAACTCAGCAGAGTCGCCGCCGACGCCACGAATCTGATGCTCCCGTCCCATCTTGTGCTCGTCATCAGCTTTTGTACGGTCTGTCCCATCCCGTCTTGTGGTCATCATCAGCTTTTGTACGGTCTGTCGGGCCCAGTGCGTCAAGGAAAATTAATTCAACAGCCAGCCAAACCAGCTGATAACGAAAAAGTTACAGCAGCAGCGTTTAAAAGAGTCAGATACTCAAGCATAGGGGCACGTCATGCTAGTCTTATTAGCCGGGTTTATCAGCTATTTCTATAGTATTTTTCTCTCACACTAAACCAGCCGGCTTATTCCACCGACCGAACACCCCAATGATGTTTAGAGGCGTTGACTGTTTATATGATGCTCAAACAAGTGCATGTTCAGTGAGTGATTTGACTAGGGGCACGTCATGCTAGTAGTGAATCACTTTGCCTTGGGTTTCTCCTCCGCACTGGCCTTGGCAGTCTCCTGGCTCGCTTGCAGGTTGCCAGGCACAGGCTGAATGCGTTCGTAGCGCTTCCTGGTCGGGGTTTCGCCCTTCAGTGCAGCGGCGTATCTGTCGTTCGTGTCCTCCTTCCGTTGCAGCTCGCCAAGAAACTCCGCCAGTCTCTTCCTGTTCACTTGCCCCATCATCTGTTTGCCAAGTGTTTATCATCAGAGACCATGGGATCACGAATGTAAACATTTCATAGCGCATCAGAACACTAAGAAAACAACTTGCATACAAAGTGCAAAGACAATAACAGGATGCAAACGAGTAAATGATTAAACATAGTAAATTTTATCTGTTTGGCAAGCAGTAAACCAGTAATACAATGTGTCATAAACACCTCCCAAGAAAACAACTAGCATGTCTGCTAGTGTCTTTCATGCTAAAAGAACATGCACCACATAAATATCAGTAAAATGGGTGTAAGCTGGAACTTTCAATAAAGAAGTTTTCAAATGGTATAAATAGTAATTGTTCCAAGGCAGGCAAATATAAGCTACCGATTCACCATGAATCCCAGGTAACAAGAATGGTTAACTATTACTAGGTGTTCATTCAATTTCTAGGGCCCTGAATGCAAAAACTAAGGAAATCTTAAAATGGGCAGTGCATCTATTCCTCTTTCCTAAACACCAGCAAGGAGCTGAACATGCTGCATCTAGCCAGCCAACTATAAAACCCCTCCTCAACTGTCCACTACCTGTCGGCTGGCCATTGGTTCGTGGTGGTTAGGGCTCATGAACTCAGGATTCCCAAAATGGATTGCTCGTCTCTCTACACTGTTTAATTTGCCCAGGATTCAAGCTCTCAAAAAATAAGCAGGCACTTTTTGCACATATTAATGAACTTCCATCATTGTTTGTTCCCTTAACTATGATTTGATTATCGAGCTCCTCAAAATTGGAGGCTGTGGAAGCAAGAGCTCAGGTTGCTAGATGGTTAGTTCCATTGTTTAGTGGACTGTAGAAACAGAAAAACAGCACTGAGCCATCTGATTTGGTTTTTAGTATGCCATGGGAACAAAGCTCCACAACAGCAAGCTGCTTGGGTTTGCACAGATGAACTATTTTACACAAAGTGTGGTTTCAAATCATGAATCAGATGAAATTATATTTTGATGAACCAAAAACAATAAACCACCATGGCACAAGAGCAAACAACTACCTAAAAAAAGCTAGATAGCAATATCAAGACATACATAACACAATTTGAATGCTAAATACTCCAATATTTAGATTCCAAATTTTGAAATCCGTGGTCGTGAGGAAGGCCATCGACTTTGCCAGTCCCAATATGAATAATACCCAAAGTAAAATAAACAGTCCCAATATGAATAATATCCAAAGTAAAATAAATGGTTAAATGGACTGACCAGCACCAGAACAACAACAACAACAACAACAAAGCCTTTTGTCCCAAGCAAGTTGGGGTAGGCTAGAAGTGAAACCCAAAAGAGACACGAAATAGAGAAACACATACAGGACACAAGACAGATGGAGTTAGGGTCACGGTTCAAGCACGTTGATTGCTAGTCTCCAAGCGCTCCTATCCATAGCTAAATCCTTGGAGATATTCCACTCCTTAAGGTCCCTCTTAACCGACTTCGTCCCCAAAGTTAGTTTAGGTCGACCCTCTACCGCTCTTTACATTATCAACCCGCTTTAGAACCCCACTACGCACCACCGGCGCCTCGGGAGGTCTCCGTTGAACATGTCCAAACCATCTCAACCGATGTTGAATCAATTTCTCCTCAATTGGTGCCACCCCAACCCTATCCCGAATATCGCCGTTTTGGACTCTATCCCTCTTTGTGTGCCCACAAAACCAACGCAACATACGCATCTACGCTACACTCAATTCTTTGGACATGTCGCCTTTTGTAGGCCAACATTCAAGATCAGATAACATCGCCGGGCGGATCGCCGTCCTATAAAACTTACCTTTTAGCTTCTGAGGCACCCTTTTATCACAAAGGACGCCAGAAGCTTGACGCCATTTCAACCAACCGGCTGAAATTCTATGTCTAACATCTTCATCAATGTCTCCATCCTTTTGTAGCATCGATCCTAAATACCGAAAGGTGCCCTTCTTAGCCACCACCCGCCCCATCTATACTAACTTCTCCCTCCTCATGCCTAGTCGCTACTGAAATCGCACCTCATGTACTCGGTCTTGGTCCTACTAAGTCTAAACCCTTTCGACTCTAACGTGTGTCTCCATAGTTCTAGCTTCCTATTAACCCCCCGCCTACTCTCGTCAACTAGCACCACGTCATCGAGAAAGAGCATACACCAAGGGATATCACCTTGTATGTCCCTTGTGACCTCATCCATTACCAAAGCAAATAAATAAGGGCTCAATGCTGACCCCCTGGTGTAGCCCTATTTTAATTGGAAAGTCACCGTGTCGCCATCACATGTTCGGACAAACGTCACCGCATCCCTATACATATCCTTAATGAGGGTAATGTACTTAGTTGGGACTTTGTGCTTTTCCAAGGCCCACCACATGACATTTCTTGGTACTTTGTCATATGCCTTCTCGAGGTCAATGAAGACCATGTGCAAGTCCTTCTTACGCTCCCTATATCTCTCCATTAATTGTCGTATCAAGAAAATCGCCTCCATGGTCGACCTACCGTGCATGAACCCAAACTGGTTTTGGGTCACACTTGTCACTCCTCTTAGGCGATGCTCGATAACCCTCTCCCGAGTTTCATCGTATGGCTCATCAACTTAATCCCACGGTAGTTAGTACAACTTTGAACATCTCCCTTGTTCTTGAAGATCGGTATTAAAATACTTCTCCTCCATTCTTCAGGGCATCTTGTTTGACCGAAAGATGTGGTTAAAAAGCTTAGTTAACCACCCAATCGCTCTAGCACCCGGACATCTCCACACCTCAATGGGGATACCATCGGGGCCCATCGCTTTACCTCCCTTCATCCTCTTCAAAGCCTCCCCGATCTACGCCTCCCGAATTCTTCTCTCACAAAGCGCTGTTGGTATCATCAAATGAGTCGTCCAACTCAAGGGTAGGACCCTCATTCTCCCCATTAAACAACTTGTCGAAATACTCTCCCATCTTTCCTTGATCTCTACATCCTTCACCGTAAGTCGATCTGTCCCGTCCCTTGATGCATTTGTGGTTGATGTCCCTCGTCTTCCTCTCACGAATCCTAGCCATCCTATAAATGTCCTTCTCCCCTTCCTTCGTGCCTAGCCGCTGATAAAGGTCATCATACGCCCGACCTTTTGCTACACTCACGGCTAAACTTTGCGGCCCTCTTCGCTATTTTATAGCTCTCGATGTTGGCTGCACTCTTGTCACAAAGTGGAGTCGCTTGAAACACTCCTTCTTCTCCCTAATGGCCCTTTGCACCTCGTCATTCCACCACCACCCGAGTGTCCTTCGCTTCCCGTTTGCCTCCCCTACTCACTCCCAAAGACTTCCGAGGCCACCTTCCGAACACATGTTGCCATCTTGAGCCACATGTCGCCTGCGCATCTTCCCCTTCTTCCCAAGGTCCCTCACCTAGCATCCTCGCCTTAAACGTTTGCTTGCTGCTTCCCCTCTAAGCTTCCACCACTTCGTCCTCGCAACCCCGGCCCGTTTGTCCCGATGGACACGTGCACAGCGAAAAGTCCGCCACCACAAGCTTGTGTTGGGGGACGAAGACACTCCCGGTACCACCTTACAATCTAAGCAAGCACGTCTATCCTCCCTCCTTGCAAGGATAAAGTCGATCTGGCTCGAGTGTTGTCCACTAAGAAAGGTCACAAGATGGGATTCCCTCTTCCTAAAGAGGGTGTTCGCTATCAACAAATCATAGGCCAACGCAAAGTTCGAACATCCTCCCCTCTAGATTCCTAATGCCATACCCAAACCCCCATGCACCCGCTCGAAACCTACATTAGTCGCACCCACATGGCCATTGAGGTCTCCACCTATGAAGAGTTTCTCGCTTTGGTAGGCACGGTACTAACCATGCTATCTAAATCTTCCCAAAACCGCCTCTTAGTGCTCTCACTAAGACCTACCTGAGGGCATAGGCACCGATCACGCTCTCGAGCCGAATCTCCAACTACCAACCGAACTAGAATAATCCGGTCCCCTTGCCTCCTAACATCAACAACTCCATCCTTAAGGCTCACTGTCGATCAAGATCCCTACCCCATTCCTACCCGATGTTGTCCCCGTGTACCAAAGTTGGAAGCCGGTACCCTCCACTTCCTTCGCCTTACGGCCCTTCCATTTGGTCTCCCCGAACGCATAGAATATTTACACGCCTCCCTAATTGCTGCATCGACTAGCTCTCTTAACTTACCCGTTAGGGACCCTAATGCCGACTACCTAGACGAATCCTAGTTGGCTCGGCTAGCTTCCTTACCCTTCGCACCCGTCGAGGGAAGTGCGAAGACCCTTGCTCATTTTTCACTACACCCCGGGCGAAGATGTGTAGCGCCACTAAGGTTGCGACGACCCGACCCTTGCTCATTTTTTAAATCGTGCCGGATCACGATACGACGCGCCACTAAGGGGATGACGACCCGGCCCTTGCCCATTTAACACCACACCCGGGTTCCGATGTAGCGTGTCGCTAAGAGGGTTACGCCCCAACGAATCTCTTGTGGGTTTCACATCCATTAGAGTGGCTGATTTTTATGTTGGTTCGCCCGGACCTAACACAACCCTCCTCCTTTACCGGGCTTGGGACCGGCTATGTTGAGACGACTCAATAAAGTCTTCCGGTCAACATAGGCGGAGTTCTTGACCAACACCACCGCGAAGAAAAAAAAAAGCAAAATTAGTGGCGGTGTATTAATATACTCTCTCTGAGAATACCAAGATCTTACTACTGCAGCCTGCTGGTACGTAGAGATTGCCGCAATAGCTCTAAAAGCAAGCTTGAACATACAACAAGAGAGTTAACTACTTGAAACAACACGTAACTGTAATATTATGTGTCTTGAATATTTGCTCCACATCTTGTAAATTAATATATTGATTGATTCTTCAATATTAGCACTTGATTCATACAAAGTAACTAGGAATAAGCATTGTAACAACGGGGGTAACAACAGGGGCACCCCGTCGACTTATGAGCATAACGCCTTTAGCCAAGATTACTAATAAACGAGATGTTGAGGTACTCATTTACCCTACAACAGATAAGAACATTGCTTGGACTGTCTAACAATACAACTGTTGACATTTGATTATTATTATTTCTAACACTAATAATTGTTATTGCTTGGGCCATTCCCTTTCTATCGAGAAACTATAATTGCACAACTGTTACACTACACCGCCATAACTGTTCACGAGTGCAACAAAGATTTAGGTTTACTGAGAGAGTTGGCGTAAATAAGGCACACTTATGCTTGCTTTTGACACATTGACTAACCATCAATAATAATATTTACCGTTATGATTAAAAAAAAAGGAGAACCAAAGCTAGCTGGTTTGCCACTAATCATCCCTCGTCTTTGGGCCGGGCGAATACGGTTATTATTAACCCGAATCAGAAATGGAATGGAATCAAACTATTTGAACCAATACAACCAATAGTTGGCACCTATTGTTAGAATACAATCACAAAGCCCTAGGCCCATGGGCCAGCGCCCAAGCCCATATGGTTTGGGCTCTTTGTCTGGATTTAGATAGACATGATTGTTTAGGCAAGGATCTCGATTGATTAGGCAAGGATCATGATTGATTAGGTGTTTCTATAAAACTAATGATCCTTGCCTATATATGTAGCCCTTGTACTCAATGTCTATCAATCAATAATCCACGAGATCTAATTGCTCTCATGGTATCACACGCCTAGGTTAGGTCCTCTCTTTCCATTTGCCCACCCCATCGCGCGTCGGCCCTTCTCTCCACACAGTGTAGCGCTTCGCGCGCCGGATCCTCCGTGCTGCGCCAATGGCCACCCACAGGTCTCCCAAGTCCCACACCACGGGACTTGGGGCGGCGTCATCTCTGCCGACCTCTCGATAAGGAAGCGGGCGAAAAGCCGCGCCCGCCATTGCCCAACTCCTCGAAGGAAGGCGCCCGGCCGCCCTGGCCCGTGCCGCGGCGAGGGGGGGAAGCTGAGGTCAGCTGCCAAGGGACCGTGATGCGCAAGGACCGGGCGCGCTGCCGCGCGCGCAGCCAAGGAACGCAGCGGCTACCGCGGGGTCGCCAAAGCCCCTGAGGCGCCTCCTCCAACACGCCCTCGCCACCGCCCAATCGGCATCTGCCATGCTTCTCCATGAGGCCATGGCGCCCCCGCAACTTCACGCGAGCCGTCGCCCGTCAACAACATCCGAACCACGTCACCATCGCCCCGACGTCGACTTCGCAATTTCAACCGTTGGCGCGATCGGTTCTTGCTCATCTTCGGCAAGTTCTCCCTTCGATCATGTCTCCACGCCGATCCTCCTGATCCCATCTCCCCGACGGACCCGGATGGATTGCATCGTCAAATCTGGATCGCCGTCACCCTCACCGATGACCTTGCCGAGATCATCTCCGCCACGGGGCTCCACCGCTTCGTCATGCCCGGCTCGCCGTCGAGTCGCAGGTTCCTCGGCAACCCGGGAGGCTCGTTCCATCCACCTTGAGACGCGGTTTCGCACCTTCGTCCAGGGGTGACCTCTCCGTCACCGACTCACCGCCCGGCTCAAGAAGATGGCCGATGACCTCCACGGCCCTTGGCGAGGTAGTCACCGACCGCACCCTCGTCCTCAACGTCATCCGCGGCCTCAACGGCGTTTCGGCCACGTCGGGGCCCTTCTACGCCACACCGGCCCTTCCCCACCTTCCCGGAGGCACATGACGACCTCATTCTCGAGGAACTCACGTTGGGGAACAAGCGGGACACTCACTCCCCACTGCTCTAGCTGCATCTATCGCGACCTCTTCACCGATAGCCACCGCGGACTCCGGGGCACTGGCGACTCAAGTCCTCCAATGGCAACCGCCGCAGCAAGCGTGGCGGCGGTGGCAAAAAAGCTCCAAAGAACAGCGGAACACCTCCTCGGAGGCCGGCGCCCTCTGGTGGCCGCCAGCGGCAAAAAACCAGCGGCCATTGCCGCGCCCGGCCCTGTAGCCGTAGGCCATTCATGGCCAAGCTACTACAACCCAGGATGGGTTCTATCCAGATGTGGCCCGAGGGCCCTCGACCCCCACCACTGGCTCGATCCGGTGCCTCCTCATCTCGCAAGCACAAAGACCGGCGCAACAGCCAGCGCGGCGGCAAGCTCGCGTTGCCGCAGCCAGCCAGCAGAAGATTCGCCCTCCAAAGAGCCCGGTGCTGCCCCCTGATCTTCCGGCGGTGGATTGCCCCGGGTACTACAACCCGGTGGGCGGTCTCGCCCTCCCGGGACCCAACGGCTCGCCTCCCGGCTACGCTTACAACGTCGGCCGACCCCTCCTTTGTCCAACGAGTGGTACTTCGACTCGGGTGCTACTTCACATATGACATCTCGGTCCTCCTCTCTTTCACATGTTTTTCTTCCCGCGGTACCCTACTCCTTCATCCATTGTTGCCTGTAATGGCTCCCTTCTTCTATTTTCGCCAATCGGCACCATAGAGTTATCCCATAATTTACGTCTTAATAATGTTCTTGTGTCACCTCAGATTATTAAGAACCTTATCTCTGTTCGCCAATTTACTACCAACAATAATTGTTCTATCGAGTTTGACCCATTTGGTTGTTACGTGAAGGTTCTTCCATCCGGGCCGAGATCGTCGGGTGCAATAGCTCCGGGCCGCTATACCCCCTGCGCCTACCTCCAAAGACACTCCCTTGTCGCCCAGGCGTCCTCCCCTCGCTGTGGCATCGGCGTCTCGGCCACCCGGTCATGAGGCTTTGTCGAAGCTTGCGTCTAGTGTCTCATGTCATATTCGGGGACTTGTTCAAATTTGTGTCATGCATGTCGCTTAGGGCGCCATGTTCATTTGCCCTTTCATGAGTCCACCTCTCGTGCAGCTACCAAGTTTGATCTAATACATTGTGATTTATGGACCTCTCCAATTGTTAGTATTTCTGGTTATAAATACTATTTGGTCATTCTTGATGATTGCACTCATTACCTGTGGACATTTCCCCTGCGTCTCAAATCTGACACGTTCAACACACTTGCTCACTTCATTGCCCACGCCTCCACCCAGTTTGGCGCCCGTGTCAAGGCCGTCCAGTGCGACAACGGGGGCGAGTTTGACAACTCCAGCTCTCGTCAATTTTTTCTCGCTCAGGGCATTCAACTTTGCATGTCCTGCCCCTACACTTCGTATCAAAATGGTAAAGCTGAACGCATTATTCGCTCTATCAATAATGTTGTTCGCTCCCTCGCTTTTTTAGGCGTCCATGCCTCCGTCCCATCGGGCGGAGGCTCTCTCTACCAACCACTGTTCTGCGAACATATTGCCCACCAAGACCTTTGCGGTTTTCTACGCCTCACCTTGCCCCTGTTTGGCAAGTCACCAAAGATATGATCATCTACGAGTCTTTGGTTGCAAATGTTACCCCAACATGTCGGCTCTTGCACCTCACAAACTCGCCCCTAGGTCTGTCCTGTGTATCTTCCTAGGCTATTACGCTCATCACAAAGGGTACCGCTGCCTTGACCTCTCCTCCAACAGAGTCATCGTCTCTCGGCACGTCATCTTCGATGAAACGGCATTTCCCTTTCTTTGGCGACATGGTCCTAGCACTCCAAAGAAATTCTACGGTTCCTGATGACGATACTATCGACCACAGCTCCCTCCTATTGGACCGATGCACAAGTTTTTTGTCTGCAAGAACACCAGCCCGCCACCTCAGGCGCCCTGCCGGCCCCTCCCTCATAGCGTGCACAGGCGCCCGCGCAACTGTCACCCACCAGCTAGCGCCCCTGCCAGTCCACTGCGACTGTGCCTGGGGCGCCTGCGGGATGCTGCTGATCCACCAGGCGCCTGCGCTTTACATCCCACTGCGGCTGAGGGCGGCTGGGGACACCACCGGCGCCACGTCTGCGGCCACCCGGGACGCCCTCTCCCCACGCCGCGCGGCCACGGCGACACCCGCGCGTCGGGCGGCCTCCCCGCTCTACATCCCCCCGCTCTGCGTGCGGGTCCTGGTCCCGCCGGGTTCCCCCCCCTCGCTCGGATCGGGCCTTCACGTACCCGGTACCGCGATGACCTCGCCCGGGTTCCTCCTCCACCACCTTTGCCCCGGCTGCTGCCCCCCCACGCCAGCGCCCTTACGGAGGGGGCGCCGTTCCTGTCACTCCCGTGAAGAACCAGCATGCCATGAGGCTTGTGGTCGAGAAGCATGACTTTATCGGATGCCTGCTGCCTACCACGCCGCTTGTAACATTCTAAATGTTAATCATATTGCATTGCATTTGCATTAATGCATAAGCATCATTTTGTATTTAATCTCAAGCATGAGCAATTGCAAGTTCCATGTGTGCTTTATACATATTTGAGTAATAATCTCAATAGTTGCTTAAAAATGTCTAGAATGATGTTTGAAATAGGGTTTATATACAACTTTTTGTAAAAACATGCTCACATGTGATGATAATGTCAATTATGCTTATTATCAAGTTACTAAGTAGCTTAGCATATAAGTATATGATTTATTCAGTTTTTTGGGTATAAGCCCTAAATAAAAGTTGAAGTATAAATTATATGAAACAACTTTTATTTAAGGTTCCAGGACTGAATCCCACCCTAACATGTTCAAAAAGTGACATTAACTTTGAATTCAGCAAGGATTTGGTAAAGGACTTAGAAATTTTGTAAGTACCGATTTTCAGTTTCTCTTTTTCAATATTTAGGGCTGTGTAAGTTTACTTTTCATGAACAAATTTCTGGAATCTGGTTCACCACTTGTTGCTGCAAAGTTTGTACTCTTAAATAGTGGAGTTGGTTGAGTATAGTGATCTGTGGTTATTCTTTAATTAAATGTCAAAAAAAAAGCTAATCAATATGTTCAGTGTTGGGTTTAACTGAAACTGAGTTTTTCAGTTTATTTTTGCTTATGTTTAGTAATTTGTATCTTGCAAATCTTTGAGTTTCAAAGTGTATGATCTTTTAAGCAAAGTCGTAGCTCATATATATAGGGGATCAACGTGGTGCAATTGGATTGCCTTTTAGCCTCCTCGTATAGAGAGAAATCGAGAGAGGAACCTACCTGTTTCGGGCGCTACAATTGCCAACGTGTTCCATTTCTCCTCTTGCCCATACCGCCATCTGTCTCTGCTGTCGCCGTGGCGTTTCCACGCGAATTCTCCGGCCAACGCTACACCAAACCACGTTGTCGAGGTCGTGAAGCTGCTAGCCACCTTGCCGACCTTCTCCTTGCTCCATATAAGCCACCGTCGGCCACTGTCTCTCTCTTTTCTCTCTTCCTGCTCACATCGGCCGAGCTCCACGTTTCTGTTAAATTCGTCCTTGTCGCTGAACCAAAATCCAATTGCACTTGTTCTTAGCTCCACCAGATCCTTGCGCGCCGATTACACCTTTTTGCGCCGCTTGAAATTACTCGAATCGCTGGAGCGGCTATCATCTTCTCCGCGGCCGGCATAACACCGCCGCATCCCACTCCACCGTGGGTAAGCTGCTCTGGTGAGCCGGTTACCGTACCATCTCTTGTTTCGAACTTGCTTTGGCCCATGGTTTGTGATCTGCTCAAATTCCCTGTCTCTACTGCATAGGACGCTACGGAACGACCTCTTCGCCGTCAGGTTCGCGCCGCCGCCTTCGGCTCCAACGCCGACGACCCAACCCCGCTGCGTCCTGATCATCTTTGGTTGTTGTGTTAGTCTCGGGGTGAGCTCCTAATCGTTACTCCGTCGCCTGCCTAGCCTGTATCGTGTCCTAGTGGCCTGCACACCACCGCACTGGCGAGCTTCATGCCGCCGAGCCGCTGCAACCGCGGCCAACCATGTTGCTGCCCCTCACGCACCAAATTAACGCCCGAGACGCGTTCGCGGAGTCGAGTTGCATTAGCCGGAGTGGTTAGCGCTAGCGGAGAAGCTACCGTCGGTTGCCACCGTCGAGCCTGTCCGCCGCCGTCTGCCATGGCCGACGCCGTCGCGGCCCGGTGCTGCAGGCAGGGGGGATAGTGGTACCAGGAGGCCCGGGGAGAAGAGGGGAGTCCACTGGTGAGATCGCCGTCGCCGGTGAGGTCACCATCGGCGAGGAACGAGCCGGTCGAAATCCGTCGGCCGTCGGAGTCGGGCCAAGGATTTTCGGCCAGAGTCGCCGACATGGGGGCCGGGTCGTCCGCGCCGCAAGCGCGCCCAAGGCCGTCTTGGGCCAGTCGCCTTGCTGGCCGAGCCGGCCAATTTAAAACCCACGGGTTTTCCTTCTCTTTTTAAAATGTTTAAACATTTTCCATGGAAATGAATAGTGCTCCATTTTGTGAATTTCATAGGAATTTGTATGAGTGTGATAAAATTTTGAAAATTTCTGTATAGCCTCTGCAGGGCTAGAGTCTATGTGAGAAAAATATAAAACTTAGAAAAACAATAAATTTTTTTGATCAAAAATTGCTCATTTTAATTTAAAATGAGCATTCCATAATTTTTAGAGAATAAAATCTTGATCCAAAAATTATGAAAATTGTTTTGCATGCATTTCATGATATCACCAATCTGTACAAAAAGTTTGAGATGAATTTGAGAATGTTTCATAAAATCATTTTTTCCAAAATTAATAATAAAAAGAAAAAAGAATGTATTTGATTGCATGTTGTGTATAATTGAATACTTCAATTGCATAACTATTCTGTTTACCATCATATGATACTGTTTATGTATAAAGAACTCTAATTAGAGAATAGATGCTTTATTATTGTATGTCATGATTGCTAAGTGTGATGATATTGTTTTCATGTCTTGTTTTTCTTTTCCAAATAAAACAACCATATGGTATATGTATAGTGCTTGTGTGACCTTTAGGGTTGCATGATGGCCTTGGATTAGGAAACCCCTTTGATCCTCGGCAATTCTATTGCTTAGTGAGAATGATCATGATTCACTAGTTGATATCGAATAGTTGTTGCTCTCTAGTAGTTACACTATCTCTTCTAGAGAAGATATATGCACATACTCAGTCTATTTAGAAACAATTGATGTTAGTTATTTTAACCAACTCGATAATATAGTGTTGTCATCGAGAAAGAGAATTGCACACATGGAACCTTATGTAGCTTTCCATTCTTGTCAATTCCCATGATCATGTCATCATGTATCATTTCATGCCATAGCATCCTGTCATCGCAAGATCCTACATGCATTCTTGGTATTCATATATCGCATACATTCATATAGGATCGGAGGAAGAGGCGTCCGTCGAGTACGTGGTGACCAAGGAGAAGGATCCACGTGAGTTGCCACCCGAAGGCGGGGGACGAGACTCAACCACGCCCAAAGTGCACTAACCTCGGATCCTCTACTTTTCGCGGAGGCAAGCCCCTGAGCATTCTATGAACCTATTCTCTTTTAAAAAATGCAATTACTCAATTTTGATACTTGTGATGTGCATTACGTTTATAGGAATTGCGTGATACCGTTGTTGCATAACTACCTTATCCACTAAAATGAACCTGGTCATAATACTAGATTGGATAGATAGTTTCATGATTAGCCATGCTTAGATCATTAAGAAGCCGGATGATTTCCCCGTCATCCACAACCTTTAGACCGATACATGTGATATCCTTAAACATGAGGTGAATGATAATTGAGACCGGACGGGACACGGTGTTGGAGATGCTACAAGACATGGAGGTTTTGTATGCTTCTAGTTTTTCCGTCTGAGTCGATTAAGAACCGCATGGTACTTCATCGTCTAGGTGTGATATTGAACGTACCTTTTACATAACAAATTTAATAACTTGTTTCGACTTGGAAACCAATTAGCTTCGCTCGAGGTAGGTATTGAACCTGTTAGCATTACCGGGAGGAGAGCAAAAGGTGTGAGGGGATCGATCCAAAATCCAAAGAAGAACTACAAAGCCACGGGGTCGTTGGGGGTACCGACCGGTGAGGATCGAGGATGTTGACACTTCTTAGTGTCAACTTTTACTAGGGCTTTTACCCCAAGGAAAATAAGAAAACACACTAGTCTAGGGCTCTATCCGACAAATTCCACGAGTTTTTGCATATTCTCGTATTTTTCGGTGATTTTCGAAAAAGTCGAAAAAAAAGAGGGATTATAGTGCATAATTATCACGAAATTGATCCACGGCGGAACAACATCATCATCGGACTCGGGAAGGGTCTAGAAGACACCCGAAGCAATGGGGCCCGCAGAGGAGCCTAGGTGGGGCCACCGGCCCCACCCCCGGGCCGGGCGCCCTAGGTCATCCTCTCGCCGCCGCCTTCTAGAGTCTTCCTCCCACGGTTCCTTGGAAGCCAATCAAAGCATCCCTACGTCGATTTTAGATCGGTTTGATCCGACGGTGCACATGAGATAAAGACGGGATCGCCGACGTGGCGGTTCCTTGCCCCCTACTCCACCTCGGCCTATATAATGACGCCCCCCAAGGCCCCTCCAAGAGGCATTCTACACCCCGGTGCTTCATATTCTCTACATAATTAGGGTTAGGGTCCCTCTAGTTGATCTAGTTCTAGTTCATCTAGATCTAGTTCATCTAGATATAGCAATTAGGAGAGACTAGTTCTTCTAGATCTAGTCTTGTTTAGAGATTAGAGAGATTGAGTAGAGGAGTAGAGATTCGGAGGAGTTCCCGCATGTCGGCGCTTCTTCGTGGTCAGTATTCTTACGGATTCAGCTTCCTCGTCCCGAGTCTGCGTTACGAGGTACTTTTGTATTTACCATTCCGATTTAAGTAAGCAACTTGTTCTTATTCGTTCTTTGGTTTACATCTCATATTGAGGGCTTTGATCTTGGTCATTACTTGGTTGAAGTAGTATTTCGTAGTGTAGGCGTGGTGCCTAGGCTAGATTTACTTGTGAATGTCCCCCGATCAAATTTGATAGTGGTAGCTCGCGTAGGTGACTTTATAGCTACGTTGAATCCTCCGTAGTCCACTTCCCGTTGATAGGGACCGATAGGCTTATAGGTGCTCGGTAGGAGATTACTCTGTTTCTTCTCCTATTCGGGATTACTTGTCCGATAAGACGATATTATACAAAGTTTACCAAGTCGAAACTAGAGTACATTAGCTATTTCCTTTTTCTTGATATGATCTAGCCTAATTGTAGGATTAAGTCTATATACTTTGTCATCATCACAGCCGTCCTCTATAGATACGATATTTAAAACCTCCGGGTAAAATGTGACACTGGTATGATATCTGTGCGCTTGCGGATAATCCTACTTAAAACTATGTGAGCACATGAAGGCTCACCCTTAATTAAGAAAAACAAAAATACACTACTAGAAAACCCCCCCGTAGCTATGCTTTATTTGTAACGCACGTCAAAAGCGTATCTACATTGGCACGTAAAGACGTTATTTGGCACGATTTTAAGAACGCATCAAAGTGTAATGATATTTGACACGCTTTCGACGCTACGAAATATCTAAAGACATTTTTAACACACTATTGAAATCATATCAAAATGACACGATTTTAGACACACTTTCAACTGTTACAAACATGTACATACGTTGGAAGGCGCATCTCTAAATCATCATTAGTCACCAAAAGATGCTTTTTGATACGCAAATAAAAACGTATAGAAATGACACATAGTTATACACGCTTTCAGTCGTGAGTAGCATGAAGACACGTTATAAAGCGTATCAAATGACCGTCCTTAAGCATGTAGAAATGCTTTTTTTATGCGAAATATCTCTAGTTGACATGGAATTAGCCTTTTAAAAATTATTATCTAATAGAGATGTTTTAATTTACATCTTATCATTACCAGATTTTTTTGTGCAAAATTGAAAACATGTAACCTACTGAAAAAATGACAATAAAAATTCATTTAAAAATATTTATTATCCCAAAATTCAATCCTGTTGGAATCAATTATTGTCCTAAAATTATATTTGAAGTTTACATATTTTAAAAAATTAATTTTGTTTTAGGTATATTTTTATATTTAATTTTATTATGGAATGAAAAATGATAAGAAATATGAAAATAGGGCAACCAACATTATTTGAACTTTCAACCTCAACGAACCACACACAAGGACAACAGACACCAACACTACCACTTGACCACTTGCATGTTTGTTGATGTTTGTTTGTCAATTTGTTTCTCAAGGGAATGAATAATGAGAGCTTGTCATATTATCGAATTCAAATTTCAAATTGTTCAAATAAAAATAAATAAATTACCAAAACAAGAATTATAGATCTGAATGAGTACTTAAAAATTATAGTTGACGATTTCTCATTTACTATCCCAAAAATATATTTAATTTTTTTATATTTTGAAATTCAAATTTAACAAGGCGTCGAACAAATAAGCAATATTCATTTGAAATCATTTACTATCCCAAAATTAATCCATTTGAAATCAATTACTGTCCCCAAATTCTATTTGAAATTTTTATATTTTCAAAATTAAATTTAGCATAGTGTGAAAAAATAATAAGTTAAATAAAAATAGGGTAACCACCACGATTTGAACTAGCCCCAACACCTAACCCCTCACGTGGAGGACACCACCTCTACTACCACTAGACCACTTGCTTGTTTGTTAATATTTATTGGTCATTTTATTTCTCAAGTGAATAGAGAGATTGTCATATTTTGAAACCTAAATTTTAAATTATACAAACAAATTAAAATGAGGAAATAACCAAAAGAAAAGTTGTAGATCCGGATGAGTTCTAAAATTTTGTAGTTGACAACTTTTCCCATTTGAAATCATTACTATTCATTGTTTTTGAAATTCTCATAATTTGAGATTTCAAATTTCAAGTTGTTCTAATGAACGCATTTGAGAAAATAATCAAACCAAAGTCAGAAATCTTGACGATGTCTAAGGCTTTATAGTTGACAACCTTTTATTTGAATTCATTTATGGTCCTAAAATTATGTCTAAAGTTCTCATGTATTGAAATTCAAATATATTAATATTTAAATTGTGTTAGGAAAATCTAAAAACTCGCATGACAACTTGATTTTGATGTATAAAAATGTTTTAATTAATTTAAGCAAACCAATAATACATATTGTTCACAAATAGATACATGTCACACATTGTTATATAACTAAATGAGAGATGTCCCTATTTATGAAGGATGTATAATTTTAGTTTATTAAAATTTTTAGAAATTTTTATGGAATAATTATGGACCTAAATTATGTGATTTCATCAATTTGTAGAATTATCTAATCAAACTTAGTTACTATTGCAATTATTTTCTTGAATTACCATAGAATAAATGTAATAATATTTAAAATTGGATAGAAAAATATACAAACTTATTTGACAACATGATTTTGATGTATAATTATTAAATAAAAAATTGAAATGATTTTTTTATTGGGTTCGGAGGGATTTGCACCCCTACAAAGATTTATTAAATAGCTAAAACAAGGTAGAGTTTGCAAACTAAAAAAGAAAAACTAAACAAGCTAAGAGAGATAATTGAAATGATTTTAACAAAGCAATAATAAATATTGTTCACAAATAGACATTTCTCACATATAGTTATACAACTAAATGTGAGATGTTATTATTTATAAGGAATGGATAGTACAATTTCATTAAAATTGTTTAAATTTTTTATGGAATGCTTATTGACCCAAAATATGTTGTTGTGTCAATTTGCATAATTATCTAAACAAATTTATTTATTATGGCAATTATTCGTTGACTTAGGATAGAATAAATGTAATGATATCTGAACTTGGCTAGAAAAATCTACAAAGCACGTGATAACATGATTTTGATGTATAATACTGAATAAAAAATCTAAGTGATTATAATGGTACCATAAAGTGTTGACAAATAAATACACCTGACACATAATTATATGACTAAATGAAAGAGGTTTCTATTTGTGAAGGATGTGTAGTCCGGCTTAATTAAAATTGATAGAAATTTTTATGGAATGCTGATGGATCCAAAATATGTTGTTATATAATTATCTCACAAAATTTAGTTATTATTACTATAATTATTCATTAAACTACCATAGAATAAATATAATAATATCTAAACTTGGTCAGAAAATTCTACAAACTTGCATGATACCATGATTTTGGTGTATTCAAATGTTAGTGGACCTTGTAACATTTTCTTATAATATTTCTTAGATATACGATTTTAGATATACAAATCAATAAACAAAAAAGGAAAGAAAACAAACTCACGCACACACCACCACAACTCACGCACACGAACCCTACACACACGGACGGACCCACCCAACCCATGGATAGGAACAAGAACCGCCTGGACTCGGACTCGAGTACTCGACCCTATCCATTGCGACCACATCTCCCTCGCCGAGTCGCCGTCATTCTCTCTCGCAAATCCGGTCTTCCTCCTCCACCAAAAATTTCGGTAATGATTCCCATAAGACGTCCGGACGGACGTCGCGGACGGACGCGCCCGCGCCCGCGCCCGCGCTCCTCCCCACGCGACGACGGCTCCTCCCCGCGCCCGCGCTCCTCTCCGGCGACGACCTCCGCCTCTCCCCCGCGCGGCTGCTCCCTCTCCCTCTTCCTCTCCGGCGACGGCGGCGCCAGGTAGGCTCCACCTCTCTCCTCTAGGGTTCCGGCGAACTCCTCCTCCTCCGGCGAGCTCCACCCCTTCTTCTCCAATTCCGGTGAACTATAGAATGGCCGGCCGGCCGGGGGAGGAAGGGAAGCCAGGCGGTGGGGCTGCCGGCGGGCGGTTTAGGGGCAGCTGGCGGCGGGGGCCGGCGGTGGGCCAGGCCTAGGGCGGGGGCGAGCTCGCCGGAGCTGGAGAAGGCGGTGGCGGGGAGCGGAAGAGGGCGGCCGCCGCCGGCGCCAGGGTTCGCCGGAGCTCCGGCGAGCTAGGGCCGCGAACCCTGGCGCCGGCGGCGGCGGGGCGGTGGCTGGCGGCGGGGGCGAGGGCGCGGAGAAGGGAGGAGAAGGCGGCGCGGGGACGACGCCGTCCGACGCGCGCCGCGTCCGGACGTCCGGGCGCAGTCCCTACCGAAAAAATTTCAGCTTCCCGCTTGTGGAATCCAAAAAATTTCAGCTGCTCTGCACTCACCTAGATCCAAACGCCGTTCCGATGCGGATACCCAGCCTCTTCCCCCCTCCACCTCCTCTCTCTTCACGGCACGCAGTCCATCTCTCTATCTGGCATCCATGGACCGGCGGCAACTGAGGATGCCCGCGGCCCCGCTCTTTGGCCAGTGGCAGCAAGCAGCTGCCTTCCCTGCCGGTTGTGTGGCAATGGCCTAGGGCGGGTGGCGGTCATGGTTGCCGCCTCACTTCCCTTCCTCCTAGTGCAGCCGACGGCAGCGGCAACGATAGGAGAGGTTCGCTTGCTCGATCCCTTCCTTTGGTACCTAGCGTTGCGTTGATTCCACCTTGTTGGATCAATCGCCTCTGGATTGGGGCAATTTACTCATCTGATTTGTTTTGTATAGATCCGATTTCCTCAACTGCTAGAAATAGATACGATAGGAGAATTGAGAATTGATTATGGTTGCTGTTTTAGCCTTCACGTGAATACCAAATCTTTTTTTTCTACTTTTCTGGTACTATGGCATGGCCTTCATAGTATAGCTGTCACTAGAAGTAATTATCAGTGAACATATCTTCTCAAATTTTTTATTTACATCTCTACAGTGCTGAATTTGATGTTGACGCTAACTATTCCTAATCCTTTAGGACTGCTTTTACGTCCCTACGGTTCATGTTAGGGTTCATGTTAGCTTTGTTTTCTTGAACATTTTAGGCCCCGTTCGGTTTGTAGATCGATCCGCCTGGAATTAATCCCGGCTCCTGCTGCATTCTGCAGGTCTGAGACTGAATGGCAGCCGGCTGCCCACCTCGCGCCATGCCAACTGTGGCTGCATGCATGCATGGTTGCGGACGCCGCCCGGAATCAATCCACATCTCAGGGGTGGGGGAACCAATCCAGTCTGAAATCTATAAAGACTCATTTGTTTCTATCGGATTGGTCAATTTCTAACCGGAATTATTCCGGTTGCTATACAAACTAATAAAGTAACAAATCCGGTTAGGAATCATTCCTGGTATGGTTTAATCCCGTGGAAATGAACAAGGCCTTAGTGAGAATCAGATTCGGCTAGTAAGGAAAATCAGGAATGTGATAATGTATTGGTTTGTCGTTTTGATATATTTAGTTTTTTGCAACTTTCTCTACGAATGCTAAGATAATGATGTCATCAAACACCTCCTTGAGAAAGCTAGCAGCTTCAGCCTTAATTCCGTAATTATGTGGCATGTCAAGTATTTTTGCTTATATGGAACTTCAATGGCAGTGTTGCTGACCATAGCTATGCAGATGGACGCCTCGTTGGCCTTGACACCCCCCCCCAAGCCACTGGCCTCGCCTTCCCACATCAGCCACAAGCAGAAGGTGGCGTGCTGCCTCTACACAATAAGTTTTTTTCTAGACTAGAGCAGGTTTGGCTTTTGTTTGATTATCTTATTAGTATACTATGTTTGATTAGCAAACCACTCTGCTCAAGCCCTGATTTTCATTAATTACCTTGTTCTCTGATAGTTTCTTGGAGTACGAGATGCACCTATTCTTGTGTCGAAAATAGTTTGACTTCAGTGTCGTAGTTTTTTGTTATGCTAGCCAAGGATTTAAGCTTCAGTTTAATAGTAATCCTTGTGGCATTATCTTTGTTAGGAACAACAGTTGTTATAGTGTTATTTCTGCACTAGAAGCCTTTACAATTTTACAGGATTGCTTAGTAGGTGAAGATAGTGCTTTGATATATTACTACTCTAATTAGTTAGCTCTTGAACTACAGGAAACAAAACAGCCTTTTAAAAAATCATTGTCAATTCGATGACATGCATGGACCTAGCCGACTTGCAGATCCCTAAACATAGCATTAATTCATTAGTTCTTTTACAGTTTATGTCACTGAAACAGATGTGTGTGGCTAGTTCACTGCTAAAAGTAATTATCAGCCAAAAAATTTCTGCTCTTTGCATATGTGGGAGACAACTATGACATTGAAGTCAATAAACTCTGCAGCTTAAATGACTCACTGTAAATATAAATTGAATGACGCCAATTTTATCTTGGTTAACTGTTCTAGTTGACACCATGCTTATGTTGTTTGTACATTTCTATTTGACATTTTTCTTGTCGAAAGTATATGTGAATAGTACATGATCTTTGATTCTTGGGTGATCAGTGGATAGGATTTTGTTAGAGATGACAAAAAGATCACGAAGCATGCTCTCAAGAAGAACAAGAAGAGTTAAACCTCTTAAAGGATTGAGGAAGTATGAGGGAGCACTGACAAGCACAACTGAAGTTGTAAGCTCTTTGCTGCTCTAACATCTAAAGATGTTTTTTCTTTGAACTCTGTAAGCACTATTGGAGTCTTAGAACAATGTTAATTATAGTTTGCATCAAGTAAGTGAAGCTAGGTTATTGCTAGATTTGTTCTTTTGGCAAGAAAACCAGTATGTAGTGAATAATTTTCTTCTGCTTATATTGAATGCTCAAAAAATATTATAATTTCAGTTCAAATGATACATATGTCAATGTCAATGATTCTTTTCAGGAGGGAGCTAGAGTTTGAGTGGAACGCAGGAGAGATGGGATGGTCAGCGTCAAGCCAACCTTTGCTGGAGTGGTAGACATAGCTCATTAGGTTTTGATGTGTACAAACAAGTGTATGTCAGATACCTTATGTGTTTGAGCAATGCATGTGTCACGACTGATGTATACAAGCAAGTTATATTTTAATTTAAATTAATGATTTTGTCTAAAAGCTTTATTGACCATATATTGTTTTCAAAAAATAAAGCGTTGCAATACGGACTATCGACGACATCATTTGGTGTCACAATATATGCTATAGCAATATAATATAAACGTGTATGAAATTGTCTATATTTTCTTGAAACGTAAAATAACGTTACTAGACAATGTATTTATATTGCTTGACACATAATACAAATGTATCTATGAAAACGTCTCTACACTCCTTAACACACAATACAACATCGTTATACAACGTAACTACATTAGTACACACATAATATAAATGTATCTATAAGAACGTCCTTACTATTCTTAGCACATAATGAAGCGCTGCTATACAACGTAACTACCCAAATAGATATGTTATACAAATGTATCAATAAAAGTGTATCTATATGTGTAGACATGCAAATATCGTCTCTACAAAACGTCTCTTTATCACCTTGACACGCTTAGAGAACTCGCCTCTACAAGTTCTGACACGGTCCATGCGAAGACGCTTCTAACACGCTTTGTAAAAACATGCCTACAATGTTGTAGAGACGAAATAAAACGTGTCTAACATATAAATAAAGCGTCCGCTATAGGGAGGTATTTCTAGTAGTGATATTCGGGCACATGAAGGCTCGACGCGATCGAAAGGATTAGCTTGGGGGAGACGCACCCCCGTTATCATCGTGATTAAGGTATGTCTTTACTATTAGTTTTATTTTAGTAAGCTATAGTGTGTGTGTTAGATTTAATAATTAAAGTATGTTTGAAGAACTCTCTCTCTCTCTAATCTTTTAAAGTGGAAATGATGAATAGTTGCTCTACTATAATTCCTTTCAAGTGCCTAGTTTTTAACCATGGATTTTCCTAAGTTTTGGACATGACTACTTTGATATAAGAATTTACTCTGAACCTGAAATTTGTGGAGGCATATGCTTGAGCTAAAGTCCAGGTAATTAATTGAAATGATACATGAAGGTCTAAGCTGCTATTTATCTTATTCCTAGCATTACTAAGTTCGAGATTTATTTTTGAAAACCTAAAATCTTACATGATGAGCTCTTGTATGATAAAATCTAAATTCCCACCAAAGCCATATATGATACATTTAGAATTAGGAAAACCTTTGCACATTCATGCTGCTTGCTTTACATTGAGTTTAGTCAACCTTTGGAGTATACCTTATGAGAGCCTTGTCATGCTTTTAAAATCAAGATCACTTACGCACTTCACCCACATATGCATTACTCCTACTTTAGGATGTAAGCGCAGTCATTTCCACTTTCATCTAGATCCACCTTAAAAATGTTCTTCTCCTACACTAGGAGTAAACACCCAAAAAAATATACCCTATAGGACAACCCCCATTTAATTTCTCTAAAGTTCTTATCATTATCTCTCCAATTATTTATATTCAAAGGATGCATGTGGCTATGTAAAAGTATTGAAAAAAAAGAGAGTAAAAGATGGACAAGTGTCCCAGCAATTAAAACAATGGGTACATAGATACCCGCCTCCCAGATTTAAAAAAAGAGAGAGAGAGAGAAGAAAAGAGAGAAAGAAAAAGAGAATAAAGATAGCCCATGTTTTCCCGCGAAGAGTTCTAAGTTCTAAGGAGGGAGTTATTTTCAAAGAGCAAAAGTAGAATTAGGATTAGCCACTAAATACCATATATACACCTATCCATCATATTCCATACACATGCACATCTTGATTTGATTGAATGCCTCGATTCTTTATGGATCCATTGTTTGACTTTACAATATATGAATTGCAAGTATGTTCATCCTTGTTATTGCCACTCCTATGAGCTCCACTATAAATACTTAGTTGTAGAAAGGCATGACATTATTGATGCCTCAGTGAGATCCATAAATACCACATATAATAAGAGACTTGAGGGTGTCATACAATTAAGCTCTGAGTTTTATTTCGAAAACTTACAAAACTCTAGAATATTGGTACTGTGAAGGATTTGAGACATAGCGCTTGACTTGATTGTTCTATCTTTCGATTGCTCAAGACTTATGCAAAAGCTGTAAAGCTCCATAGTTTAAGGTAAAATGGGTAAGTTTGAAAGTTAGAGTAGTTTTGTCTAAACCAGAGGAAAATCTATGTTTAAAAGCAAGTGTGCTTAAAAGAAATAAAAGTATTGCAAAGAACTCCCCGATCCAAGTTTATTAATAACTAGATCTAGATTGTTTGCCAAGGGACCGGCAAAAGGTAAGCTTAGGGGGTATTGTTGACACTCCTTAGTGTCAACTTTTACTAGGGCTTTTACCCGAAGGAAAATAAGAAAACACACTAGTCTAGGGCTCTATCTGACAAATTCCACGAGTTTTGCATATTCTGTATTTTCTAGGGTGATTTTAGAAAAGCTGAAAAAGAGGGATTATAGTGCATAATTATCACGAAATTGATCCACGGCGGAACAACATTATCATCGGACTCGGGAAGGGTCTAGAAGACACCCGGGCGGCGGGGCCCGCAGAGGAGCCAGTGGGGCCGGCCGGCCCCACCACCGGGGCCGGTCGGCGCCCTAGGTCATCCTCTCGCCGCCGCCTTCTGGAGTCTTCCTCCCATGGTTCCTTGGAAGCCAATCAAAGCATCCCTACATCGATTTTAGGTCGGTTTGATCCGACGGTGCACATGAGATAAAGACGCGGATCGCTGACGTGGCGGTTCCTTGCCCCCTACTCCACCTCGGCCTATATAATGACGCCCCAAGGCCCCTCCAAGAGGCATTCTACACCCCGGTGCTCCATATTCTCTACATAATTAGGGTTAGGGTCTCTCTAGTTGATCTAGTTCTAGTTCATCTAGATCTAGTTCATCTAGATGTAGCAATTAGGAGAGACTAGTTCTTCTAGATCTAGTCTTGTTTAGAGATTAGAGAGATTGAGTAGAGGAGTAGAGATTCCGGAGGAGTTCCAAAGATGTCGGCGCTTCTTCGTGGTCAGATATTCTTACGGATTCAAATTCCTCGCCCTGAGTCTGCGTTACGAGGTACTTTTTGTATTTACCATTCCGATTTAAGTAAGCAACTTGTTCTTATTCGTTCTTTGGTTCACATCTCATATTGAGGGCTTTGATCTTGGTCATTACTTGGTTGAAGTAGTATTTCGTAGTGTAGGCGTGGTGCCTAGGCTAGATTTACTTGTGAATGTCCCCCGATCAAATAGGATAGTGGTAGCTCGCGTAGGTGACTTTATAGCTACGTTGAATCCTCCTCGTAGTCCACTTCCCATTGATAGGGACCGATAGGCTTATAGGTGCTCGGTAGGAGATTACTCTATTTCTTCTCCTATTCGGGATTACTTGTCCGATAAGACGATATTATACAAAGTTTACCCAAGTCAGAACTAGAGTACATTAGCTATTTCCTTTTTCTTGATATGATCTAGCCTAATTGTAGGATTAAGTCTATATACTTTGTCATCATCACAAATTGTTCTCTGTGGATACGATATTTAAAACCTCCGGGTAAAATGTGACACCGGTATGATATCGTCGTGGCGCTATGGATAATCCTACTTAAAACTTATTTAATGGAGTGCGCTTAAAAATACCAACAGAGGACCATGAGTTTTGCGAAACGGTTCAATCCTATCTTTTGAATAGAGTGAACGGTAATCTGCGCGGGTGAAGTACAAACTCGTGTGGGTGTGTGATACGGGCTTACCCAAATTTGGTGTAATCGATTTGAATCGCCGTCTCTCCCTGATAGTGAGAAACTTATACCTTGTCGCAGAGACGTAGTAAAAGAGATGGAATTCACTGTTGATATTGAAAGGATTCTAATTGGTACCTCATCTGTAGATGAGTGCTTGTTATAACTCAAGTGTATGTTTTAGAAAGATGCAAACGTAGTTATGGATAGCATCATAATAATTTTACCGCCAACATATAAAACTTTGGAACCTAATAATAAGCTTTTCCGCAACAGCTGCTGGCCAACAAACCCCACCATCCATAGCCAATCATTTATCCTTGGAGTCTTTTCTTTTATTCTCTGTCGGGTAAGTCTTGCGGAGTACAATTGAGTACTCAGGGTTTTTACCCATCGTTGCAGGTGACTTGTTGTATGAAGAGTATTGCATCACAAGCGTTAATCCTGTGGATGACAGTGCCTAGGCCATCGGGCATGGCCATATCTTATACGCTCTTCTTCATGCTGTAAACGAGGTTTGAATAAAGCTGGTGTTATAAAGTAAATTTCTGGTATTGTATTTGAAACCAAGAATCACTTTCATGTATTATATTTGAACCACCTTTGTAATCACATAGAACTCAGGATGTACTTATTTTTTGCTGTAAACTCTGTATACTGATGTATGATGTTTACTTAATCATGTGATCCTGGATGTAAGTTGATTTACCGAGGTCCTTCGTGACACTCGGCGGACTACCGGGTTCATTCGAGAAGCGGTGTATACGTGTCAACGTTGTTAACGGGGGACGCTTACGCTTAATCTCGGATGAATTGGTCGGTTCATCACTGGTGGCATCGAGAAAGGGATTAAGGATAATATCATCATCAATGTATTTTTAAACAAAAGATTTTGGTTTTGAAAATCTTAATTTGCAATAAAACTAGCCCAATGTAGGTTTTTGATTTTGAATCTACACCAGTGTCAAACCTCCATTTAAGCCCGTATAAGGACTATCAGGTGGCTATCACTAACTCTAGGGGTTTTCATTCATTGCATGTGTGTGAATCAATGCCTCTACGCTCAGGTAAGAAGGTAAATATGAATGGTTATCTTGTCATCCGATGACCTAAGGGTGGTGGTGACCTCATATGGAAGTACATGTGTATATTCGTATATACATATATAGAAGTATGCAGTATAAACTGTCTTTTAAATTATGCAACGTCGCACCTACGCCGAGGTAAGTGTAAGTTGTGAGAGCATGATCAGACAACCGCCGATCTAGGGGAATGCTAGTGTGGTTACCGGAATATTTACATTTTACACACCTATTCATATGAAGGTACTTAATTGCGGGATGTGATGATGAATCGGGTAGTTTACTGCTACATGTATGTATTCAGGGGTATACATACGTGGAGAGCATTTAATGTTACTACTTTCATTGTGTGCGATGCATATCATGTGGGGACTCGAGCTGAAATGAATTCTCCTGCAGGTACGCTAACTACGAAAACGTGTAGTAAACCGAATAGATACAATTTGATGAGAGTACGTAGGAATGCCACCGCTTATTATCGATTAGAAGTCCGCTTTTCCTAATTCTCAGAGGTCGGATAGGATCAAACATGCATCATGATCATTCATTTCTCATTTTATTGCATCAAAGTCTTCCCCTTACAAATTTATAAAACAATTAAAAATTTAATTCTAGTAAGAATTAAAGTGCCCACCTAATTGTACTTTAAAATATGATGCGTATGTCGAACCCTCATTCCAATGGTTCGGAGAGAGACAATTCGGACCTTCGGACTTGCCACCCCCCACTTATCATTGCGGCGAAAGCAATCTGCCTCGCTTGATAGGTGGTCAAGCGAACATAGAGGCCGCTCGCAACAAATTGCTCGTAATACAACACCGGGGCACCGTAATCGCAGTGATCAAGACCCACCGTCACTTAAAAGGAATTTCGGGTACCAATCCACCTGTTTTACTCGGTCGAGGAACCTCTCGCAAGCGGAGGAATGGCTTAACACTATTGAGCGGAAGTTTCGTCTTCTTCAATGCACTGATACTCAGAAGGCTGAATATGCAGCTCAGCAATTGCATGGCGCTGCTGGTATTTGGTGGACCAGCTATTTGTCCACTTTGCCTGAAGATGCAAACCCTACGTGGCATGGGTTCAAGTAAGTTTTCTGTGAATCGTATATACCTGAAGGCATCATAAAAATCAAGAGGATGGAATTTTTGAAGCTGACCCAAGGCACCAAAACTGTGACTGAGTATGTCCATGCATTTAATCATCTTTCTAGATATGCCCCTGAGCATGCGGATACACCGGAGAAGCGAATGAGCTATTTTATGCGTGGGCTTTCTCTTAGACTCCAAGATGACTTAACTCTTAATAAGTGTACCACGTATAATGAGCTAGTTAGTAATGCTATTATTAAAGAAAATGCCCATCGCATATATAAGGAGGACAAGAAACGCCATGAGTTCTATTTTAGTGGTCCATCTCAATCGTTAATTCAGAAGGTGCAAATGCTCTAATACTGTCCACCAGTCAAGCAGTATATGCCACCTCAGCAACAGAAACCTCAACAAAATACCCCGCCTCCAAATTTTCAGCACATGAATACAACTAAAGGTTTTCAAAGTCACTCCAGATTCCCTTGTTATAATTGTGATGGATTTGGACATCTTTCTCATGAATGCCCTCAGCCCAAGCGTAGTTATGCAACAGCACCACAGGACCAGCAGGTCCAGCAGAAGCAGAAGGCTAACTCTTCATCTCAAATTTTCAAGAAGCAAATTTCAGGTACATATGTAGGATGTGTACATTATACTACTATGGAAGAAATCCCAAGGGAGAACCAAAGGATCTGCAGGTATATTTCTAGTGAACCAAAACCCCGCATGTGTCTTGTTTGACTCTAGATCATCATATTCATTTATAAGTCAAGCTTTTGCATCCAAGCATCAGTTCCCAATTAATACAATGAAGAATGGGTTTCTGATCAACTCAGTTGGGGCTGAGACATCTACCCAGCACATAGTTTGGAATGTTGTAATTGAAATTGGAGGAAGGAAGTTTTCAACACACCTTATTGTGTTGCCAAATTTGGGTTTAGATGTTATTTTAGGCACAAACCGGATGAAGGAATATGAAGTAACTATCAACGTGCCCAAATGAATGCTCAAGTTAAATTCACCGTAGGGCAATGGTACCTTAGATGTGTCACTTTCTATGGATCCTAATCTGAGGAATTCATCTTTTGCTACCCAGACCATCAAGTTAGAAGATATTCCGGTGGTGTGTGAATTTCCAGACGTATTTCCCGATGATTTACCAGGTTTACCACCAGAGAGAGATGTTCAATTTGCTATTGATCTTGTACCTGGCACTGCTCCTATCTCTAGAAGGCCATATAGAATGCCACCAGATGAGTTAGTTGAATTGAAGAAACAAATACAAGAACTGTTGACGAAGAAATTTATCAGGCCAAGTACATCTCCGTGGGGATGCCCTGCCTTATTTGTGAAGAAGAAAGATGACACTCTGCGTATGTGTGTTGATTATCGATCACTTAACGCAGTGACCATCAAAAACAAATATCCACTACCTCACATTGATATCCTATTTGACCAACTAAGCAGAGCTAAGGTTTCTCTAAGATTGATTTGAGATCAGGCTATCATCGATCGTAATCCGGCTAGAAGATATTCCAAAAATAGCTTTTATAACCCGATATGGTCTATTTGAGTACTTGGTAATGTCTTTCGGTGTTACCAATGCACCTGCCCATTTTATGTATTTGATGAACTCAGTTTTCATGCCAGAGTTGGACAAGTTTGTTGTGGTATTTATTGATGATATATTGGTATACTCTAAGAATGATGAAGATCATCTTTGAGCATCCGAGAATAGTCCTAACTGCACTCGGGAACACAAATTGTATGCTAAATTTAGCAAGTGTGAATTTTGGCTCCGTGAGGTCAAATTTTTTGGGGCATGTGCTATCGAAAATGGTATATCAAGAAAACCGATAAAGTTCAGAAGTGTTGAATTGGAAAGCTCCAACCACCGTCCTCGAAATCCGAGTTTTCTAGGATTAGCCGGTTATTATAGGCGATTCATTCCGGACTTTTCAAAGGTCGTTAAACCCATGACGCGGTTGCTTCAAAAGAATGAAAAGTTTTTGTGGACACCTGGAGTGTGAAGCCGCTTTACGCACTTTAAAGAAGTTACTAACTACCGCCGCCCTGTGTTGGCACAACCCCGACATAACCAAGCCTTTCGATGTTTATTGTTATGCTTCGGGGCATTGGTCTCTACCGCATCCTAATGCAGGAAGGTCGAAGTCATTGCCTATGCCTCGCGACAACTTCGTAAGCATGAGGTCAATTATCCTACTCATGATTTAGAACCGGGCTGCAAAGGGTACATGCCCTATGGATCTGGAGGCATTATCTATTGGGAAAATTATACCATATCTACACTAATCATAAGAGCCTTAAATATATTTTCACTCAGCCGGAGTTAAATATGAGACAGAGAAGATGGTTAGAGTTGATCAAAGATTACAATTTGGAAGTGCATTATCATCCAGGAAAGGCTAATGTAGTAGCCGATGCTCTTAGCAGAAAAGCTCATTGTAACTACATGGAGTTACTCTCCGGAGAAACTTTCAATCTTATGCATCCCGCAAAGATCAATAATATCGTGGTTAGTTGCAACTGAAAGCCAAATCATTGAAGGTCAAAAGACCGATGTGGGTATTTTTTATATCAAGCAAAAGATTCAAGGGAAGGAAACCAAGCATTTCCGAGTAGATGAAAATGGAGTATTATGGTTCGATGATCGCTTGGTAGTTCCTAAAGATGAGAAATTGAAAGATCAAATTTTGTCTGAAGCCCATTTCTCTAATCTATCCATCCATCCCGGTAGTAGTAAAATGTACCAGATTTGAAGCCCAAATAGTGGTGGACCAAGATGAAAAAGGAAATAGCACGGTATGTTGCTCACTTTGTGATGTGTGTGGAAGGGTAAAAAGCGCATCATTTGTGACCTGTTGGACTACTCCAATCCTTATCTATTCTGAATGAAAATGAGAAGAAATAGGTATGGATTTTATAACTGGTCTTCCTAGAACCCGAGAGGATATAATTCCATATGGGTAATTGTGGACCGTCTCACTAAAACGGCTCACTTTTTACCTGTTAAGTTTGGATACACTGCAGAACAATATGCAGATTTATATATCTCGTAGATTTTGCGTTTGCATGGCATTCCAAAAACCATCATATCCGATAGAGGTTCACAATTCATGGCTCGATTTTGGGAGCACCTTCATAATTATCTTGGTACCAAACTAATTAGAAGTTCTGCTTATCATCCTCAAACCTCTGGCCAAGTTGAAAGGTTGAATCAAATTTTAGAAGATATATTAAGAGCTTGTGTGTTATCTGCTTCAGGATCTTGGGATGAATGGTTACCATTGGCAGAGTTTTCGTATAATAATAGCTATCAAGAAAGTATTAAAATGGCACCGTTCGAAGCACTTTATGGCAAAAAAATGTACGACCCATTTAAACTGGGTTGAGCCCGGGGAGAGGAGGTACTACGGTATTGATTTTGTGAGACAAGTGGAAGAACGAGTCCAAAAGATACAACAACATCTTAAAGCTGCTCAATCCCGTCAGAAAAATTATGCTGACAAAAGACGTAGGCCAATATATTTTAATGCTGGTGACTATGTCTATTTAAAGGTTTCACCATTTAAAGGTGAACGTTGATTCGGAATACAAGGCAAATTAGCTCCTCGTTATGTGAGACCATTCAGGATCATAGCTCGCAAAGGAAAAGTGGCATATGCCTTGCAACTTCCACCTAGCATGAGTGCAGTGTTTAATGTCTTCCATGTCTCCCAACTAAAGAAATGTTTGAGAGCACCCACCGAAGAAGTCCATTTGGATGATATTAAACTGGAATCAGACCTTACATATAAAGAAGGACCGGAAAGAGTTTTGGAAGAAACAGAAAGAGTAACCCGAAGCAAGATTATGAAATTTTATAAAGTAGTATGGAGTAACCACACGGAAGATGATGCCACTTGGGAACGAGAAGATTTTCTTCGCACCAAATATCCCGCCTTCTATGAACAATGGTAGGTCCTGCAAAATCTCGGGATGAGATTTTTGTTAAGGGGGGAGAAGCTGTAACATTCTAAATGTTAATCATATTGCAGTGAGGGGGACATTTCTATGTGACAATGAAAGTGCCGTGAAGATCACCACCAATCTGGTTCAACACTCAAGGACAAAGCACATTGACATAAAGCATCACTTCATTAGAGATCACCAAGCAAAGGGGGACATTTCTATTGAGAGTGTTGGCACCGATGATCAACTTGCCGATATCTTTACCAAGCCACTTGATGAGAAGAGATTTTGCACATTGAGAAATGAATTGAACATCCTTGACTTCTCCAACATGAGATGAATGCACCCCCAACTATATGACATGCCTCTCCTTCGACTAAAGCAAAGGTGAAATTGTTTGGCATGATGCATTCATACTTATTAAGGACTTGATTAGAGCATATAGACATTCCTTCTAGTGATATCTCTTGCTTATTAGGCTCATTCATGAAAACAAAGCGATTTTGAGTACATATGATGCCACTATTGCTTCTATGTCTTGTATGATCTAGTGGCTAAATATGACTTGTTCATGAGAATGTGATCCTAGTGTTTGATCTAGTTAAATGAGCAAGAAAGTATCTAGTTCAACATTGACAATATAACCATTGAAAAATGTGTGAAGAAGCTTGTCATTGGTTCAAACCGAGCTAGATTACTTATGCAAGTTTACTAGTTTGAACCACAAGAGAAGAAAGTTTATGGAAATAAATGATCCTCAACTTTAAGTGATCATCTCTCTACTCCAAGCTCCTTCCGTGATTTCAAGTCTACACCAAGCGTGATCATATACCTTTGTGGTCATTGATGATAAAGGGGAAGAGAATACAAAGATAGCATGCATCAAGGAGAAGAGTAGATCAAGCAAGGAGGAGAGTAGATCAAGATTGAAGAATGGAAAGGGATCAAAATTTTGAAGCACACAAGTAGGGGGAGCAAGCTCATGAACACAATTGATTGCATTTGAATGTACATATCCATATGATTGCTTGCATTGCACTTAGGTGTGTTCATTTCATAAGTGGCATCTCTCTTGCTTGTGTGGTGCTTGCTAGTATAGATCTTGATTGATGAATTGATTACTAGCATGCATAGGTTCTAGCTAGAAGTAGCATTTTTCTTAGTACTTTCTAAATGGTATCTAGAAACCGTGCTCTTAATGTTGATCTCATGGGGTTTCTAGCTATTTGACATTTCTAGCTAGAGTTGGTGCTAAGGATGGTTCATGATGTGCACTCCGATGGTATCACACTTCAAAGGTCCATTCTATACACCTTAGCATCAATTTGGTAGAAATGACTCTCCTAAAAACCAATTTATCTATCATGTGTGCAAAGCTTCTAATCCAAACTCTTAGCACACATGTAGGGGGAGCCATAGCTACCAAATAGGTTTTACATGACTTGTCCAACTCTTTTTATAAGCTCATATTGCTTGGACAAGTGGTGCAAAGCCAAAATTGAATTTAATTCCTATCTTTGTGGAGGTTGTCATCAATTACCAAAAAGGGGGAGATTGAAAGCCCTAGTTTGGTTTTGGCTAATTGATGAAACCTAGGACTAACCCTATTGCTAAGTGTGTAGCATTAGAGAAAGGGGAGGTCCAAGCCAAGTGGTGGAATGGTGATCAAGTTGATGGAAGTAATCAAAGATGATCAAGTGCCACCCTTGGAGATGAAGGAAGATGAGAAGCAAGATGGAATGCTAGAGGCAAAGGTATATGCCAGGGCATTTCCATTTTGCCGGCCATAGGTGAGTAGAGAAGTTGATGTCCGGATTTAGGATTGATAACCGTACTATTAAGAGGGGCAATGTCGCGCAATATCGGTTATCTAAGTGCCACTAGGTGAGCAATGACTTTGCATATGCATTAGGGACCTAGTGTGCTAGCAATCTCTTGCAAAATTCATTTGTAAAGGCTAACACACGTGCACAAGTAGAGAGACACTTTTGTGTTGGCACATGAGAGCAAGGGTTGATGGTTTTGGGTGTAAAACCCTCCCGCTAAGCTTGCGAGGCGGGACTCGAAGGTTTTTGGACAATGAGTAGTCACTCAAAGGTGACCGGACACTGTCCTGGAGGGGACCGGACGCGTCCGGTCAAGCTCTAGCGTCCGGCGCGTTTTCCCGAACGATCGGACGCTGGTCACCGGACCGTCCGGTGCCAAGGGTCGTTTGCGGCCAAGTTGGGCAGAGAATGGACCGGATACGGGGCGCGTCCGATCAAGAAGGGCAGCGGACGCCGTCGGCCGAGAAATTCGCATTCTGGACCTCTTTGGTGGGCGACCGGACTCGCACTGTGCGAGCGTCCGGTGTAATAGCGGACGCGTCCGGTCAACATCTGACAGCGCGCGAGTGATCGAGCCGTTGGCGCGCAACGGCTATTTTCAAATGAGCTTGACACGTGGCCGTGGTAGAGGGACCGGACGCTGGGACCGGACGCGTCCGGTCGCCACTTAACCCGTGTCCGGTCGACGCGCAGAAATCTGTTCTTGTGAGCAACGGCTATGTGATCATGTGGGCGCCTATATAAGTGAATTGGCCGGCTTTAGAGAGTCTCTCTTGGCACTTTGACATTCTTGACATCCCCTAGAGCTAAGCAAACCAACTCCCTCACTTTGCATGCCTCTTGATTGATCTAGAGAGTGATTGGGAGAGCTTCTAGTGCATTTGCCTTGTGATTGAGCATCTAGTGGCACTAGTGAGCGTTCTTGCTGCGATTGAGCTTATTACTCTTGGTGATTCCCGTCACCTAGACGGTTGGAGCAGCGAGCCGGAGTTGAGCAAGGTTGAAGATTGTTCTTGGCCACTCCGGAGGTGATTGTGAGGGGTGTTGATCCCACCCCGCGGGAGATCGCGAAAGGAATCCTTAGTGGAATCTCGTGTCATTGAGTTACCCTCACTTTGTGTGAGTTCTTGTGGCGCCCGGTGAGGGCTTGGCTTGTGACGCCGATTAGCCACCGAACTACCGAGTGTATGGTCGACACAACGGGAGCAGCGTGCCGGCAAACACGTGAACCTCGGGATAAAAATCTTGTGTCCCTCGGTGTTCTTGTGTGGTTTGATCCTTCGAGATCAACTTGGATTCATCTATTGGATCATCTCTTCGGGTTTCATTGTATTGACAAGACGGTGATTGGTCATCATCCCGAAGACACGGTTTGCATCCCTCGGTTCCTACCTTGCGATTACATTTGTGCAAAGTAGCTTCTAGGTTGTGTAGTGTAGTTTGATTGATTAAGGTCATCTATCTTAGTGTGCCTAGTGTATTAGGATTGCTAAAATTGATAGGTTGGCTTGCAACCCCCTCTAGGCTAGCGCAACACTTGCTTCGCCATTTGTTTTACTAACCGGTTTGTTTAGTGCTTTGCGAGATTTTTTATAGGCTATTCACACCCCCCCCCACCCCCCCTCTAGCTATTTAGGACCTTTCAGCAAGTCTGGCACACTTTGGCCGCCTGTCGGTTTGCTGACGTGGAGGATACCCGGCGGGCACTTTCTGTATGCCACATCGTAAGACGTTCGACTCAGGAGGTCTCTATATGCTTCTAAAATCAAGAGAAGGCATGCCACTGCCAGCATCAAAGTTCGTCTGGCAAAGCCATGCCCCAAGACGTGTGCAGTTCTTCATGTGGCTGTTGGTCCAAGGCAGGATTCAGAGCAGGTCCAGTCTCCTAAAAAAGCATTTTGTGGACAATGCAATCTGTGAAGTATGTTATCAAGCTATGCAGACTGCAGATCATGTCATCCAGTGCACGTTTGCAACTGAGTTTTGGGATAGAATTGGCCCTGATTACCTGACACTACCCAATAGCTCACCCTCGAAAGCACCAATCCTGTAGTGATGCTAACTTTGTGCAGGCACAGATCAGTAACTCTGAAGTGAATTTTCTAGATAATGAGTTTTTTTTTTCTGAATAGAGACTTCCTATTTGATTTTTTTTTGAAACAAAACATATTTGATATTTAGATGCAAGAAGTTTCTGTTTTCTGGTTTAGTCTGTACAACATGGTTTAGTACTGTAGAATACTACATCATGTCTGTTCTTTATCAATCCCGCCATGAAGCCTGTGCCCAGGGTGTATATTTGTTATACTTAAGCACCTTTGAAATATGGGAAAATTTTCCTTTTCCTGTGAAAATGAATTGATTTCTGTGATATTCCTGTATGGTTCCTGTGAAATTCCTGCGTTCCGATGGGTCAGAAAATACCAAATGAGTGGAAATCGAAGCTGCTTTTTCAGAAGCCGCTTCTTCCGCTTGCATTACTTCCATAGCACCTTGGATACTGTTTTTGACTTCTGGTTTACGTATACATAAAAATGCATAATCAGAGTTTAAGAAACATAAACAGATAGAGAAAATGAAAAGGGTTTCAAGAGGGCTTGTAGCTGGGAACTCCTATTGAGGGAGCAATAGCATTGAAGAGTAGCTGGGAACTCCTATTGAGGGAGCAATAGCATTGGAGATGAGACTGTTTCATGCTGTTCAAATCAACCAACTCACTAAAATGATAATTTCCAAGAAGGGAACCCCTAGCTGATTCTTGAAGCCGACTAGAATAGCTAGACTAGGCACCTGAATGTTTTAAGAATAATCCCCAGCAAGCTTTGCAGCAGGAATAAGTGTTTCATAGATTCTTTTCTGCCATCTGGACATAAAACACGAGCAAAAGATGAGAGATCCATGCTTCTTCTTGACAGTTCTCTTGTACTTGACCTATTTTTAAACAATATAACCAAAAGAACACTTTGTGTTTATGACTTCTTGAGCCATTTGAAAGCAATTGGAACTTCGGTGTGACCAATGAAATGTTTGTAAGCTCGGGCCGAAGAGTAGATTACCACTCTGTTCCAAGTTATAGATTGTTTTGATTTTTCTATGTATGTTGCTTTTATTATGCACCTAGATATACGATATGTCTACATAATAAAGTTATGTAGCTAGAAAAGCTAAAAGGACCTACGAATTGGAACAGAGGGATTACATTTTTTGGGAGTAAAACATTGACCAAATCTAATGTACTATATGCAAATGTAAACGTGGATACATGCAGCTAATCGATTGGTCGACCTGAATGTTTGTATATATCTTCGTTCAACGACGTAGTGCGACGTTGATCACTAGACGGTCCGGTCCATACCATTGATTGCTGTGTTTACCCGTAACCTTAACCCAAAAAAAATAGTTCAAGAAACGACTGGCTTCCTGTTGTAATTACGTGGATCGTTATGCTCTAACAGAGGCTCATGCAAACAATTAACGTCTCTTGACCAAAGAGAAATGATCGAAGAAACGTCGCCAATGCCTGCATGGCTACTCGCCGGTTAGAGACTGGGGGCAGCGCACAGCCACGTACGCGTAAGCCACTCGCCGGCCGGCCGCCCAGAGAATCATCCGGGAAATTTCACCACCGGTCAACACCATCGTTGAGGCGTTGACATTGGCTTATTTTAATATATATACACAAAAAACTATATATGCATCACATACCAATCAATTGTTTGGGTCCAAGTGAAATTAAAGCTATTATCCAGGAAACGTAGCACACTGCAGGCACATGGAGGGGTCGATGAGGCTACGACGTTTGCTTGCGGCGGCCACGGCTCTCTTCTCTGTTTCTTCGCTCATGTTATGGAGACCGGCGGCCGGAGCACCGCCGGCAGTGGCAGCGGAGGCGATGGCAACCGCGACGACGACGAAGGTACCAGTCGGCATCGTGCTGGACCTCACGAGCCACGCCGCCGGCAGGAAGAGCCTCGCCGCCATTTCCATGGCGCTGGAGGACTTCTACGTGAATCGCCCCACGCGGGTGGACCTGCACGTCAGGGACTCACGAGGAGATCCTGCCACGGCAGCGCTTGCTGGTAATCATGACCCAATAATATCAGTAAACTTTTAACGTTTTTATTTTCTACCCAAAATATGAGGGCGTGTTTGGTTTGTGAATTTTTGTGATCCATATATAAAAACCCAGAACTTTCGTTTCACTTTTAGTCATTAAGAGTTCACTACCACAGGAGTGCTGAAAACCATTTGATGTAGAGCCGCATGTGGATCTCTAGAAATTAGTGATTTCCATAATTTTAAAATTCAACCATAAAAGTGGCAGAAATTGTTGTCATCCGGGAGAGAAACCCCTTAAGATGTACAACATATTTGAGATCCTAAATAAATTTAAATAAAAAAGTTTGGATTTCAAAATTTTGAATCTCAAGTGATCTAACATAAAGATGCATGAGCTTGTTTTCTTGCAAGAATACGCGGTTGCGACTGCTGTATCCGCTTATATCTCTTTGAGTACTATATCTTTGGTTTAGATCATTTATATATAGAGGTACACTAAAAAAATTGAAAGTTTTTAAAATGATTTTTGGACGCTAAAGGATTTCAAATGAAAAGGTAGTCAACTGCAAAGTTACAGATATCTTTGGTTACTACAACTTTGGTTTAAGTTGTTTCTCCATACAAGGTCATTTTTTAAGAAAAACAAAACACTGGTTCAAAATTATGAAAAGTTAAAACAAAATTTTTGGTCCTTAATGATTTATAATGGAGAAATTGATCAAATACAAAGTTTATAGGTCTCTTTGAGTACCATAAATTTGATATAAAGTTTATCTTCATTTGACTTGATTTGAAAAAAAAAAGCTATGAAATCTAGTGTGATGTATCTATTTTTATTGGCGGGCTAGATTGCCAACCGATTCTAGAATCCATTTTTGGAGAGTAGAGATGGTTGGAATTTCAGACACCTTTAGAAATTCCTCTATTTCATGGGGCGCTTGCTATTTTTAGAGATATTTTACCTATAGCCGCCTTTAAAAATTGATTTTTGGAGTTCAACTGGCTTAGGAGTCTTTTTAGAGTTAGATTTTGATAGACCTGTCTCTACCCAAAAAAGGAAGATGCCTCTGAAAATGGTTTATGCAAGCTCAGAAACCTTTGTAGAGTTAGATTTGGATAGAGCTGCCACACCAAAAAAAAGGAAGACGCCTACGAAAATGGTTTATGTAGGCTCAGAAGAAACCATTTTAGAGATAGATTTTGATAGAGCCATCTCTACCAAAAGGAAGACGCCTTCGAAAATGATCTCTATTGTAGTGGTTGTGGGTGATGAAATGAAACAAAATCTATCGTACACGGTTTTGTTTTACAGTTCCATAGGTCTAAATACTTAAATATGCATGGTGTTGTGAAATCAAGATTTCAATGGTTCAATGCGTGGGAATGAAATGCGTTGGTAATAGTTCGTGTTTTGTTTTATCCAAAAAAATTCATTTCGCCTCTCTCCTTAAAATTTCTATACCTCATTAAAGGTCCCGTTGGCATGGCTCCAGCTAGAGTTAGGACTTGGGCCAAGACATGGTCTTTTAGCACAGCGCAAATGACATTACACGAAATATTTTGGGTCAAATTTTGGATTGTTCTTGGGCCAACACGGAAATGGCAAATAAGCATACTTACAATGCTACAAAGCAGTTTCGTAGTATTTTTATCTTATTTAATTTTTGAATGGATTATAAAATCATTGAAAAAACTACCATGAAAATTATATATACAAAATAAGTGTCATTTGTAATCTGGATAATCTTATAAATCATTAAAAAACTACCATGAAAATGATACGTAAAAATCATTGAAAAACTATCATCAGGACATGGAAATTTATATGTCATGAATGGACAAAGAAAACTAGAAAAGACATTTTGAAGCTCACGTGCTTTGGCCAGCGCGACCAGCATCCCACACCAGTAGGGTCCTATGTATCTCGCATGCTTAGAGGTCACGAACTCACGATCCGAAGTGACACCAAGCACAAGAGGACCGTCCCGTCCCAACACGGCACAACCAAGTCTCACTTCTAGCTATAGCTTCGACTTTTTTTGGATTTTGGCGTGCAGCCGTGCCAAACAAACATCTAAAAAGCGGATCCTTGTAAGACTCCGAGTTAGGGTAGTTTTTATATCGAGGATCTAGAGCCATAAAAACATAGCCTCTTATGGCTTCTCCTCACAAACTCAACTTGAATTATTAAAACTTACCACCGGAGACTTTGTGCGAAACATTTGTTAAGATAGCTTTAGCTCCACCAGATAAGCTACTCCTTAAGAGGAGTTGAAGCCAAAACCATTTTAGAAGGAGTTGGAACACTTCCAAACTAGTCCTAAATGGGATGGGAGTGAAACTCCCATTGACTGGCCTAGCTAATCACCGACATGGTTGCCAACCTCCCTTAATTATCGCGGTCACTCGATTTTCCTCTTAGATCTATACAACTAGTTTTTTTAAGGGCCTCAACTTTTAAAAAATCCTTTTATTTTTACACTAAGTGGTTTTGATGATGATTTTATTGATGTGTGCCATGTCAAAGGGGTAAATCGGACTATAAATATTTTTTAATAAAAACACCTAGAAATTCATATTTTTTTTAAAAAATATCCAAATATATTTAATGCAATTAAAAATCATAAAATCTGGTTTAATCCTAGAAAATTCATAGTTTAGCTTGAAAAATTTGCATGAAAATTCATAATTTTCTGTGCTAAAATAAACTTCTTATATTAATCTGATTTTAGCTTTTTAATTACAATATTTTTCATATAAAAATATATTAGTTATTTTATAATTTTTAGATATTTTTACAAAAATAATTTTAAACTAATCTGTTTTCTTGGATTTTTAACATAGTCTGGTTTATCTCTTTTCACATGGTGTCATATCAACTGAATCACTATCAAAGTTACTTAGATACAAAATTATGGTTTTTAAAAGTTGAGGGGGTTAAAAAAAACTAGCTTTATTTTTTGCGAGACCCGATTCTGAGACGTAGACGCCACAAACATGAGCGCACACTCACCCCTATGAACACACGCACACACACCCTACCTATATAAGCACCTTCGAAGAACCGAGTTGGACCGACAAATCTCGAGATTAACCAAGTCACCACAGACGTCTCATTGTTGATGGGCACGTCGCCTACCACTGAAAGAATAGCACCATTAAATTCTGAAATAAATCTAGAAAAAATGCAACGTGTCAAGTCTAGGACTTAAATCCGGTGAACAGATTCTGTGTGTCACAAGTAAGTCAACCAGCTAAGCTATGCTCGGAAGATACCGATAATTGAGGAAGATAAATTAGATTTTTTAGTTTTTTTAATCTCTGTTTCTTTAAACTCTATCGACCTTGGGCTTGGGCCGTTCGATTTGGTCAACTGAACGAAAGCATTTGGTGGCTTAGTCTTGGTGGTGCGGCAGGCCGCAGGCGCCTCTGGGCCAAGCAAGTATTGCGTTCTGCCGTGCTCGCCTGCTGGGGCTACCGTGGCTGCGCCATTTCCCTGGCGACTTCCGGTGACGGTGCATGAGACAGTCACAGAGAAGAAGCGAGGTCCTGTCGTGGTAACTCCCGCACTTCGTGAGAGAGTATCATGGTCTTCTTGAACCTCGGCGAACCCCTGTCCCCTAGCAGTAGCATCTCTACGTGGTCACACAAAGGGCAGCGTGCCGGTAGGGTATCCATGTTTGGCGACCGAGCGTTCCGGGGAGGAGGGCTGCACGTCAACGGTATCCAGTGAGCGCCACCTGTTCGATATAATGTGTCAACTGGTAGGAATTTCATGGATGTTTTTTTTTTTTCCTTTGAAAATGTATGGCCCTTTTCAGTCTGTGTCCTTTCCTCTCTTGGATATCTGGTTCTTCTTTCTATGTTCTGCTCGTTGTAACTTTTCTTGAGTTCTTTTCAGTGAGCAGGATTTGTTCCCCAACAGCTATGACCAATGGCTTTATGACATATTCGAGCTTGTTTGGCCAACCAGGAAATTAACACAGTTTGTCTTTCCTTTTTTGTTTTTGAGTGTCGACGGGGGGATCCCCTTTCAGGTCATCAGATAAAAGCTTTACAAAACCAAATGATTTGGTTTGCTTTGGGCATTTACATTGCCGTATTAAAAAAAATATTGCACCATGAGTTTGCAATTGATCTATCCTTCTTTGGAAGTCTAAATTTCCAGAGTTTGTCTTCCAAGATGCAAGTTTTTTTTTGTTTTTTTTGGTGAACTTCCAAGATGCAAGTTGAGAAGAACTGATTCATCGAAGCAGCTATATAATAGGCAGAGAATGCGTAGCATACCCTTGGCCTTTTGTTTTGTGAATCTGTAATTGTCGAATGTGTCTCATCAAAAGGTAATTATTTACTAGACTAATTCCGTGATGTTATGGTGTACACAGCTGAGGACCTGATCAAGAATGCCCAGGTGCTAGCCATCATCGCAGCACCTCAAATGTCTGCTGAGACAGATTTGCTTGCCCAACTGGGCAGCCGTAACTGCATTCCAGTCCTCTCGTTTTCTTGTGTTTCTCCAACCTTGCATCTGCCCACGGTATCTTACTTTGTGCAAACATCACCCAAGGACTCCTCTCAGGTTGCACCCATTGTCGACATTGTCGCCTCTTTCTTAGGACATGAAGTTGTCATCGTGTGTGAAGATTCACCTTATGGAATTGGCATTCTTCAGCCACTCACCGAGTCACTGCAGAGCAGCAGTGTCCACGCAGTTGATAGTGTGGTTGTTCCAATTGGTGTGACTGATGATCAGTTTGACCAGATGCTCTATCGCCTCAAGGAAATGTCGGCAAGGCTGTTCATCGTAAACATGCGCCCGTCTCTTGCTGTCCCTCTATTTTCTAGGGCCAAGGATGCTGGCATGGTGACTGAGGATTATGTCTGGATTGCCACTGGTGCTCTAGGCAATTTAGTGGATGGCCTCAGCCCTGATGACATTGATAACTTGCAGGGGATTTTGACACTGCGGCCTTATGTTCAAGGTACAAGATATGTCGGCAACTTCTTGGCTAGGTTCAAGACAAGGTTCCACATGGAGAATCTGAACACTGACCATGTGCACACCCCAAGTGTTCTGCTGTTCTGGGCATACAACACGGCATGGGCTACTTGTATAGCAGCTGAGATCGCTGGGGTATCCAGGTTGGCTATCCGGGTGGCAGAAATAAATTTGAGCAGACATGGTGTGTCTGCAAACAGAAGAGCCGTTCTTGATTCAATTCTCAACACAACATTTGATGGGTTGACTGGGGACTTCAAGATGGTCAATGGAGAGGTGCAGCCACCATCTTATGAAATTGTGCACGTGAACAGCAAAGGTGCATTGGGAGTTGGTTTATGGACACCACTGTCTTTGCAACCACAAAGACTAAGTAGAAAAGGATATAGCTTTGGCAATAGCAGTGTGTTTTGGAGAGAAGATACAGTAATGACTTCTAAAGGGAGGGAGAAGACTGGCTTTCCACTTAACCTTGACACTAAACATTCACTTAACCTAGAGTCCAAGAGAAGAAATGCCAGAAAATTAGTGGAAGCAAAATCGGGGAAGTTATGCAGAAGCTATAATAAGAAGCTACTCAGGATTGGCGTGCCACAGAAAGTTGGTTTCAAAACTTTTGTGAATGTTTCTCATCCTTATTTCTTTTGCAAGGATAATGCTACTCGTCCTAGTACCACAAAACAAGTAACTGGCTACATCATTGATGTATTTGAGACTGCTATGAAGAAGCTGGAACACCCCCCATGCTATGACTTCTGTGTCTTCGATGATTCTTACGATGAGCTAGTAGGCAACGTGTCTTTAGGGGTGAGCCTGAAACCTGCGTATTTGCATCACATACTTTTATTTTTTCCGAAAGGAACATTGCTTTACTTATCAGTTATTACATTATCATTTATATTTGCATTTTGTGTTTATCTCTTCTAATTTTCTGATGGATAAATCAGATCCTTGATGGAGCAGCAGGTGATGTGACCATAACTGCCAATCGAATAGGCGAAGTGGACTTTACAATGCCATACATACAGTCTGGTGTGTCTTTGCTTGTGCTATCTGAGAGTGACTTAGAACCAATCCAGTGGACCTTCTTAGCACCACTGACAAAGGAACTTTGGTTCGCAACTGTGGGTTTCTCCTTCTTCACTGGGTTTGTTGTGTGGGCGATCGAGCGACCCAGAAATCCAGAGTACCAAGGATCAAGTCTGAGACAGTTCAGCAACGCTTTGTATTTTTCTTTCTCCACTTTCACATTTTCTCATGGTCAGTGGCTTTGTCTTAACTTCTTTGTAAGTAGTTTAGTACACTTCTCTTACAGTACTCCTTGAATAACCTGTTATCATGGTCACTCTATGCACAGGCCATATTATTAGGAGCCCGTTGTCAAAAGCTGTTGTGGTGATATGGTGCTTCTTAGTGCTGGTACTAGTGCAGAGCTATACGGCAAGTTTTTCATCCATTTTAACCGCAGAAAGGCTCCGTCCTATGGTGACCAGCCTGGACCAGCTCCTCTTCAATGGTGATTATGTTGGGTACCAGCATGGATCATTTGTGTACTCCATGTTGAGAGATCGAGGTTTCAGCGAACATAAGTTGATTCCTTATTCGAGGGAAGATGAATACGCAGATGCTTTGAAGAAGGGGTCCACAAACAGAGGTGTGTCAGCTATCGTTGATGAGGTTCCCTTTTTAACATCTTTCCTCTCCTCTGATGTTCGATACCAGAACGAATTCCAGATTGTTGGTCACATATACAAGACCCCAGGACTTGGCTTTGTAAGTTTCTCAACCTTATACTTTGGTAGATTACCTCTCTTTTGTCAATAGAATAAAATCACTTTTTTCTGTAACCATTTCATATTCTGCATCGTGGGAATAAATAATATGGCCTGATTAGCATCATGTTCTTTTCCAGGTATTTCCTCTAGGTTTTCCTCTGTTGCATAATATTTCAACTGCCATCTTAAACATTACTGAAGGGAATGAGGGTTCACAGATTGAAGAAAAATGGCTTGGAAAGGCTGCGACACCGCCAACAGTTTCCGACAAGCCTTCCACGCCTCTCACTTTGCAGAGCTTCTCCGGTCTGTTTCTCACCAGCGGATTCATCTCTTCTCTCATGCTGCTGATGAGCATTACGAAGCAGGCTCATGCCAGATGGACCGAACTGAGACACGGCGATGCAGATCGCATGGACAATACCCCTGGGGACGAAGAATCTTGTCAGCTGCAGGATGGTGCAGGCAACATCCCTATGCTTGATCACCCTCACCCTCACCCTGAAGCCAGTAACGGGGATCACCAACAAGTTAGTAGCGAAAATGGTGGTGACAAAGAGCCGTGCGTTTCAGGATCGGAGCTAAACAGGTCAGTGTCCGAAGATGCATAGCAACATACTGCCGACGTGATGCTACTACAATTGTCGTGTGTGTGTTGGGGGTGGAGGAGAAGCAGCGGTGTTGAAAGCGGGTGTAAATAGCTACATATGTTTCGTTTTACTTGGATTTTGGGAAGGGGATATGATACATGCATGTACATATTTTTCAGTGACAACTGTGAGTGTTCAAAGTTTGTAAATTATTTATTTTAGTTTTATGGCAATCAGAAATATAGGAAACCAGCCTCGCCCCACGAAGAGCATGCTCATATTTCTGGTTGTTGGTAATTTTTTATTCACTGGACTGGGGTCAACAGTGTTATATCCCCACATAGTTATTATTGGAACTAAACCAGACATCAAACCGATTAAGATCTCAATTCACGGTTTGATTATTAGTGCAACCAATTCAACTACTAACTCAACATTCTTCAAATATACTAAGATCTACATTAAAATAAACAATGTATGGGCAGCTTAAGGTCTATTTGGATTCTTTGGTCTAAAATTTAGTTAGACCACCAGTTCACTTTCGTCATCTAAATTTTTTATGATATTGACCCCCTGTTTGGAGCCTCAAGAGATGAAGTTATCTATCCAAACAAGACCTTAGTTGTCAAAAAAATCTCACATTCAAAACGCAGGTGGAAGCAGGGGCGGATCTACGGGGGGCTGGGGGGGCTCCAAAGCACCCCCTAATTGTTTGATTTCAGTGCTAATTACTGTAGCAAAAAAAACGTGATTTCACCATTAAATCATCATGTAAATCAATATCTTCATTGTTTTAGCCCCCCTATCCTCCATCCTGGATCCGCCACTGGTGGAAGGTTCCCTTGTCCCACGTCCTTACTTATCTCCTCCAATTCTGTTCATCGGCTTCTTCTCCCGTGTCTCCATCCCTGGACTGCCACCCACCACCCTCCTCCCCCCCCCCCCACCCCTCCCCCCAAACCCAATGGTAGGTGCAATTTTCTAAGAATGTCAATCTATGTAATTCTACTTTTCCTCGACAATGATACGTCTATGCCATGTAATAACAACAGAAATATACTCGTGATATGTGTTGAACCAAGAGACATTTTCTCTGTTTACGAATATAATATGTAATGTATAATGTTTGATTGGATCTTCGCTTTGTTTCCTTTTGTCTTTTGCTTTAGACACAAAGTTTTTCAGCAGCTGCCATTGACTGTATTAAATTAGTGCTTCACAATTGGTCGTCAGCTAGCAGCCATTAGGCTGATCTAAATAGTGAATTCTAGCGGAGATGCAGGTTTGGACATGGGAATTCTACGTAACATTGACTTCAGCGTAATTTGGAAATGCATAGCATATATACTCCTCTGGCCCAAAATAGATGACGTTTTAGGTTTGGATACGGGAATTAAGGAGAAGTGAAAAGACGTTATGCATAGAAAAAAGGAGAGAGAGATAGAGAGAAATAGAGATAGAAATGTGTTGGAAAAAGAAAAAGATATATTGGGAAAAGAGAAATGCACTGGGAAGTGACAGTATGTCAAGTATTTTAGGACAATTTTTGAATCCTATTAAGACTCTGTTTGGATTCACTATCTGATAACAGTTAGCTGGCTAATATCTTATTATTTGATTTGATCCAATTAGTAAGATAGTTATTATCTAAGGATTCAACTAACAATTAGCTAGTCTATTATTATCTATACCTGTTTGAATTAAAGAGATAATTATTAGCAAATAACTACTATACCAAACAGGGGCTAAGGCCGAGTGAGAACGTGAACGGTAGTTGACGAGTGATACGTGCGAGTACATTTCCTACTGGGTGCGGGAAGATATATAGCTTGTGACGCCTCCCGAGCGACCCATTCTCACGTGTACAAATTGTTGCTGAAAGGCTTTCAAGGTCTTCCAAGGCACGCCGAAGAAAAATTGGATATAGAGAAAAAAAAACCTTGCAGGAGAATGATTGATTAGGTATACATGTCATCAAGATCCTGCTTGTTGATAGAGCTACGTACTTCCGCTTGGGTCCATGCAGAAAGTGACAGTATGTCATTGAGCTTTTGGTAAACTGACTTATATAAATTTTTCATATTCAAGGAAAATTCTGTTTGAATTTCTCATATTTTAAAATTCAAAATTTTTAAACAACCTCGTATGGAGAAATGAGTAAAACAAGGGTTGATGTAGTACTTAACGATATCTACAACTTTTCGGTTGAAATCTTTTTCATTCAAATTCGTTTAGGGTGCTAAATATTTATTTTCAAAATTTAGTAAAGTAAATACGAAAGTACTGTATCTATCCCTTATTAGTCACAAGTGACTTTGAGGTGGACTGAAGCCTTTAGATCGCAAGTTTTTTTTTTTTCTGTGCAAAAAATCAGACCTGCCTGGATTAAATTCTTGCCTCAATCCAACCCAACTATAACACTGTACCATATGCTTTAAATTAAAGACTTGCTTGGTTCACTTTCTAAATTTACTATTATAAAGATTTGGTAAGTCATGATTTTGGCTAGTTTTTGGTTTTCTACCAAAACTTGCCAATCTCTCACATTTGGCTTGTCAATTCTATAGCAATTTTTAACCCCAACTTTTGGCTGCCAAATCTTTAGCATGATAAAATTTGGTCGTAAACTAAGCATACCCCAAATCTCGCTTATGATGTATTTCCTCTATTTATTATAATCGCCCTGTTCGTTTGTCTTATGCCGTCTCAATGCCTAGTTTCACTACACAGTTTCCAACACGTGAAACTTTGATATGAAACAAGGCTCTCTCACAGTGCAAAGTTTCATCACATGATTTCACGGCTTATTTTATTATATGTGGGTCCCACTTGTCCCTGTCTTTCCCTTTTTCCCGCATCCTCATCTTCTCTGCGTAGCCGAGCACAGAGGCGGGTTGGGCGGCTCCCAGCATGGAGGCCGAGAAGGGTGGCCAGCGGACCACATCCACGCGCGGTGGAGGCCCGGCTCCCGTGGCCGGTGCTCACGACACACTCGCGGCGTCTCGGCGAACAGGGGCGGCCTCGCGACCGCCGGGCGGACCACGCCAGCCGCGGCTAGGGACTCGCGGCCTTGGCGGGAGGCGGTCGCGGCGGACGCGCGGCGCTGGGGTGGCGGCCGCGGGCGATTCTTGGGCCTTGGCGCTTGGCGGGACTTCGCGCCAAAGGCCGGGGTCGTAACACCTCTGGTGTTACGTTAACCTAAACCTGCCATGTCATCATCATCATTGCATAAGCATTCATGATTAGAGCACTCTAATGTGTACAGTTAAAACGAGTTTATTTAATTTTAGGGTTGTTTGTGCTCTTTCATATCGTATGTGTTTGTGTACACCATTTAAATTTCACTTGCATCTTGATTATAAAAGCAATCAACTAAGACTAATCTTGATGTTTGCAAGTGCTTGGCTAACTCGACTCACATATCAAACATGTTTTACAAGTCACATGATGCAAAAGAAAGAATCAAGATTGAATTTGGAATTCAAATCCCAACCCCAAGTCAAATTGGTCAAGTGTTGGAATTTGAATATCACTTTCAATTTTGATGAGCTAACCATAATTAATTTTATAAATAAAAGTTACCAAACTTTGGCACCATTTCAAAGTATGAACTTTGTACTTTGAAAATGTACTATTGGTTGGGTTTGAAAAGTACCACAACACTACCAATTAATTGCCCAAAGATTCAATTTGAAAATCCTTTTCAAAAGCTGAAATTCAAAAGCCTTTTGCCCCTTTTCTCAATTTCATCTCAAAATATTCAAAATTTGGGAAAACTTCAAAAATACAGATTGTACATATCTTTGAGCTCTACAAGTTTGGTATTTAAAGTTTTTCAAGTTTTTGAATGAAAATTTAAATAATTTCAAAAGTTCTCCAAATTGGGAAATGTCCCCTTTTGATTTTTAAACTCCAATTCAAAAACTATTTGGTTTCATAAAAAACTTTCTAAATGAAAGTTGTAGATCTTAAAAAATAGAACAACTTTTATTTTTTGAAGATTTTCATCTTTTATTCAAAATTTAAAAGTAATTTTGAAATCCTTAAAGTTAGGGTTTTTGCCTTTCTTTTAAATTTGAAATGCAATTCAAAAACTATTTGGAATCTGACAAAACTTCTTTAATAGAAGTTGTAGAGCATAAAATTTTGAGCAATCTGTATTTTGGAATATTTTTGAGTGTAGTTCAATTTCTGAAAGTAATTTCGAAAATGGGAATGAAAAGATCTCTCGCTCTGATTACACCGGGAGGGGACACCTTGCACCCTGCCCATGCCGACTGAGTCACCGGCGCCGCCGTGGCTTCTCTCGTCGTTTCCCAGCTTTCACGCGTCTCCGACCACCTAGCCACCGTCGTGAAGCCCCTGGCCACCTCTACGACCCATCCTTGCCCTATAAAAGCTTGAGCCGGCCACCAATTCTTCTCTTTCTTCTTCCTCACCGAAGCCGTTGCTCCCTCTGGTCATCGGTGAAATTCACGGCCATCCCACCTCCACTGTCCAATCGTTTTAACCAGCAACCCCACAACTTAGTTGCGCATCCACGAAACCCGGTAGCAGCTTTTGACGCCACTGCAATCGCTCGGACGGTGTCATCTTCTTCCGCTCCGGCCGCCGGACGCCGTCGTGAGCACCCTCCCACCGATCATAGCTTTGCAGTGCATCTCTAGCAAATAAATTCCTTGTCTTAGCTTCGCCTTTAATCACTGAACATGGTCGGCTCAATCGTTTTCGTAGTTGAGCACCGAAGTCGTGGGAACGTCGCCTCACCGTCGGTTTTGCGCCGCCGTGACCGCCATCGCCGGTGACCGAGCACTTTCATCGTATGTCCGTCGAATCAAGTGATCGTTTCAAAGTCTAGGTGAGCTACTGGTTCGATTACGATTTGTTTCGAGGTCTCTACCGCGTCACATCCATAGGAACACCGCCGCGCCGCCGTGCGCCGCGTGACCGAGCCGCCATGGCCACGGTCATGTCTCCTCCGGGCTTTGGCCGGTTTGCCCCATGGATGGGTTCGCCGGAGTGTTAGGAAGGGTGTGGTGGAGTTCGTGTCGTCCCTAGCTTCGCCGTCGACGAGGACGACCGCCACCAGCGCCGCCGTCTCTGTTCGGACGAGAGAGAAGGAAGAGGAGGAAGAAGGCGCCGACAGCTGGGCCCGCCCTGTCAGTGAGGGTGAGAGAGGAAGAGAGAGTCAGGCACGCGCGCGCGTGCGCGTGGGCCGAGCAGGCGATGCTGGGCCGCACAGTGAGGCTCAACAGAGGAGGAAAATGCTTTTCTTTTTCAAATTTGTTTTACTGAAACTGATTTCATCTTTTTTGTTACAATTTATTTTGGGCAAATAAAATTGTGCAAAAATATGTGTATGCTCTCTGTGTTATGCTCTATCAAGAAAAAATGGTAACTCTGTTTTTCCAATAAAATTTAATTGTTCTATAATTTGCTCTTTTAATTAATAAATGCCAATTCAATGATTTTTAATAATTAAAATATAAGTCCAAAAATTATGAAATTTGTTTTGTGTGCTAATTAGATGATGATGATCTTAATTATGAAGTTTGACCATATTTTGACTAATTTTTGTATTATGCTTAATTAATACCTTAATTAATTAATGTTTAATTAATTAATCCTTTAACTAATTAGGTGTAATTAATCTCCAATTAGCAAGTTAATTAGCGGCTTTCAACAACTGTAAAAAAATGGTTAATAAATTAGTAATCAACCTTAATCACTATTAGGGTTGCTTGATTTTGCGATTGAGTGATGACCCTAGGTTATTAACCCTAATGACCTTCGGCATTTTATGTTGATTGTGTATCGTTAGTCCATCGTCGTCGACGCTAGTCATACTTCCGTAGTGCAACCTTATAGTGAAGGAAAGTTGTACTCAAGATAGGTTAATAATCGTTGCATCATTATCGCATGCTCTTTTATTACTGCATTGTAATCATGCATTTCACTCGTGTAGCTGTGCCGTCTGCGGAGGGAGTTAATTCAACTTCAGTTCTTGAAGAAAGTGATCATCGTGAGAAGGTTGGATCTGATCTCGGTGATTGGATACCTGCTCCTAACTTCGTCGAGCCCCAAGGCAAGCCCCGGATGCATTTAAACATTCCCTCGTATTTCGAAAAGCTTTATATTTTATGTTCCAGATATGATGCATTAGGTATTAGGAGTTGTGTGATATCCTACTTTGATGCATTTACCGTACCTTGATATATTACCCTGGATACCTGTTTTGCTTTCGAAATGTTTAGTATACGCTTAGCCTTGCTACTAGTGTAGGGTTTTGAGCAACTGTTTTTAAAAGTGTGATAACAATACCCCCTGAGGGGAAGTTATGAAAACCTGATGTTGCTTGTCGTTTATCCTTGTTCCGACGGGGTCAAGGATACACTACAAGAGCATGATAATGAGTAAATCGAGACCGGGTGGAGTGACTTGCACCAGGATGGGCTAGTGCCCTGGTGTAGTGTCGTCCACTTGTGAGTCAGTTAAGAACCGTCCGTTGTGGTGATCCTGTGGTCAAGAAGGTTATTGGATAGTACTAGTCGCATGCTAATGGCGGTAAGCTCCCTTGTACTATCCATGACGAGAACGGATAACCGGGACGAGTGTAGCGTGTACCCATCCTACGGGGCCACCGTGGAAGGGGACCGCGGCGTAGGGAGATGGTGTACTGTACCTCATGGCTAGGACCCGTTCTGGCCGGGAGAAATGCAAGCGTGAGTTTATGTATGTGAGATGTTCGGTCCTACATACATCGTGTGGCTAGGAAGCCCCAGCTGGGTATATTAAGCGATTCGAATCGTCGTTACTCCACGATATGGGAGACTTGACCAAGCGTCAGCATCGTAGTAATGATGGAAGTTGATGAGATTAAGAAGTTTTGAATCCGTTACATGGTTGACAAGTGATTGTTGTAGTAAAGTAAGGACTGGCTTAGTCTCTTTTTCAAAGGTGTCATTTGATCTTGCTAAAGCCTTACCTTGATTCCTATTATCCAGCATTCCTGAGTGTTCTCCCCAATTTTTGATCGGGTAAGTCTTGCGGAGTACTTTTTGTACTCAGGGTTTGTTAAACCCCTGTTGCGGATGAACCGTATGAGCAAGTGTGCTACGGCCCTTGTTGCATGACGGTGATCGAAGAAGGATCTGACGAGGAATAGATTGTGTGGCCTGTGGGCAGGGCACTTTCGTTGTGTGGATTGTAATAAAGTTAAGTAATGATACTTCCGCTGTTATGTAATAATGATACTCTGGTTTGTATAAGTTTTACAAAAGGTTTGTAAATTAAGTTATTGTAAGTCTTCCGCTACTCGGTATTTTATATAAAAACTGTTGTAATTCTGTGATGTCTCTGTAAGTATCGATCCTAGAGGAAATTGTGGTTTATCGGGGGTTCACCCGACAGAGTTTTTAGGTTATGTGGTACGCAAGCATAGCTGACAGAGGTCTTAGAGACAATGTTAGATGCTTGTGGGCCATATAATTTAGAAGGTTCTGCCACAGGGGCCACGCCCGCCGCGCCATCGGATCCCATGCGGATTGGCTCCTCCCTCCCGTGTGGGCACCAGCGGCGAACCGCCCGCGGCTTGGTGGAGCTCACGGCGAAGGTCGCACCGACGGAGGCCGTCCCTTCTCTCATCTTCGCCCAGCCTCACCGTGGCAAGCCTGTCTCCGCGCCGTGATGTAGATTGCGAGCTCGCCCAGACAGCGGCGTCGGCCTCGCGGCGTCGTGTGCGTGCGCCCCCCTTCTTCCTCTTCGCCCAACTGCACCATGAAACCAAACGAGTCTCTCGGTGCGAGTTTCGTTCCAGTTTCATATTTTTGGAAACGTCGCCCAGGTAGTGTCGTGGGGATGAAACGATCTCATTCTCTCTTCTCTTCGTTTCATGCAAAAACACCCAAACTGCTGATGTGGCGCCCTATTTAATGCGCATGACACCCCTTGAAACCCCTATTGAGACTGGCCTTGTGAGCCAGCCGGCTTGTCTTATCAGCTGACTTACGTGACCAGCCGAACACCCCAACTGCATGTTGTGCTAAGTATCAAAATCGAATTTTGACTAACAACTAATAATATCAAATTATATGCATGTGTTTCCATGTCGAAAAGTCACATCACTTATTTATTATGTGGTATGAGCCAATATTCACTACTCTTAGGCTCTGGTGCGAGTAAAGTACACATATTATATGAGCTCCAAGTACCAGCTAGCAGCAGCCAACCAGGCAGCAGCAGGCAACCAGCCAGGCAGCCAACCACGCAACAGTTTTATCATTCCGATGCACGTTCTAGGCGACGAGGAAAGCTTTCCTCCTCTCCTCTTTTGAACGATCTCAGCTGGATCTCAACCATCCAAAGAAAATCACCACGACCGGCCGGTCAAGAATAGAAAATTCGTAACCAATACCGTACACGTTTTAAAGCCAAATAGACTTTTCAAATTAGTTTTTGGCGGTTGCTTCTTTGTTGTATTGTCAACTGTTATCATGATAATCAAGGTCGTCTTAATATATGGTTCGTATAATTTCACATGAGGGGCCGTACAAGATCCGATGGCAGTTAGTAGGATCTAACGTGGCGGCGACAAATCAGTTCGCAGGCTCTAATGTCTAAGAGCATCTTCAACGGTTTTGCATATTTTGTTTGATAAAATTGGGAGTTTGCTAAAGTCTCAAATGAATATGGCAAAGATCCAAAGAATCAATCTCCAATGATTTTGCATTATCACTTGGCAAAAAAGGAAATTCTGGACGCGGCGGTAGGCAGGAGCCACGCGCACGGGAGGAAAATAGCGCGAGCCTCAGGAATGCCAAGCGTGGACGAGGTGTGCATATATGCAAGTCCTGTTGGATTTATTATGGGCTTGGCCCATTTTAGATTTAATAAATTAATTAACTCTATGGTGTGTAATTATGGAGAATATTATTTGTACCGGATTGAAAGTCCAAGGGACGTTGCCTTAACTTATATGGTGGAAATTATTCCACTTAATTTGAGAAACAAAGGAACGGACCAAGGCGTGCCATCTTCATAATGTTAATTTCTAGAATTAAAATGACATGGAAATTGCCTAATTATCTAACAATCCAAAAACCTAATTGTAGGCTATTTTCTGTCAGAGGTTTTGCTGCTGTGTTAAAGTCTGATCCTTTTGATGGTAAAAACTTATTGATTTGGAGAGCTAAGATGGAATTGTGGCTCACTGCTATGTCTTGTTATCATGCCGCTGAGGGCAAGCCTGCTAACTTGTCTCCTGAGGATGAGGCTAAGTTTTGGGCTGATGACAACCTCTTTCGAGGTGCAGTGATCAGTGCACTTGATGCAAAATTCCAGAAAAGTTATATCATCCTTCCCTCTGGGAAAGAGTTGTGGGATGCACTTGTTGGAAAGTTTGGAGTTACCGATGTTTGTAACGAGTCAGTATCTCATGGAGCAAACTGTATGACTACAAGATGGTTGAGAACCGATCCAGTAGTGGAACAAGCTCATGATTTTCGTGGCACTAGCTAAGGAACTTGAGCTTTTCCCTTGTCCTTTGCCCGACAAGTTTGTGGTCAAGGTATTATCGCCAAGTTACCACCTTCTTGGAAGGACTTTGCCACCTCACTCAAACATAAGAGACAAGAGTTCAATGTGGAAGAGCTCATTGGTACTCTTGATGTTGAGGAGAGGGCTAGAGCAAAGGACAATGAAAAGGGTGTTGAAACCTCTACTGCAAATGTGGTGCAAAAGAGGAACTCTAAATTCCGCAAGTTCAACAAGAACCAAAACAAGCAAGAGAACACAACCAAACCCACTCAAACAGCACAGTTTAAGAAGAAGAGTAACAACAAGAAAGATGGAGAATGCTTTGTGCGTGGCGTTGATCAGCATTGGGCAAGAGAGTGCCCCGATCGCAAGTTCACACCCGGACAAGAAATCAGCAAATATTGTGACTACTCGACAATGGAGATGGAACATCCGGGTATGGTAATTCTTTACCATTTGTTCTCTCTGTTTGTAATTCACCTGAGTGGTGGATGGATAGTGGTGCAAATATACATGTGTGTGCTGATGTTTCTTTGTTTTCTTCCTACCAGGTCGGGAGGTCTGGCGCCTTGTTGATGGGCAATGGGTCGCGTGCTCATGTTCTTAGTGTTGGTACGGTCATTCTAAAGTTTACTTCGGGGAAGACGGTGCCATTGAAGAGCGTGCAGCATGTGCCCTCCATCAAGAAAAATCTTGTTAGTGCATCTATATTGTGTCGTGATGACTACAAGGTTGTTCTTGAATCCAATAAATGTGTTGTGTCGAGACATGGTTCTTTTGTTGGTAAAGGATATGATTGCGGAGGTCTGTTCCGCTTATCTTTGTATGATGTGTGTAATAAGATGGTGAATTCTGTTGATATTTCTGATGAGTCGGATTTATGGCATTCACGCTTTTGTCATGCAAGTTTTGGCTGTCTTATGCGGTTAGCAAATCTGAATTTAATTCCTAAATTTAACTTGGTCAAAAAGTCTAAGTGTCATGTGTGTGTTGAATCAAAATAACCTCGCAAGCCTCACAAGGCTGCTGAGGCGAGGAATTTGGCACCTCTAGAACTTATTCATTCCGATTTGTGCGAGATGAATGGAATTTTGACCAAAGGCGCTAAAAGATACTTTCTCACTTTTATAGATGACTCCACTAGGTTTTGCTATGTGTATCTCTTAAAAACAAAAGATGAAGCGTTCAATTATTTTAAGGCCTATAAAACTGAAGTTGAGAACCAACTTGAGAGGAAAATAAAACGGTTTCTGATCGATCGAGGTGGAGAATATTTCTCAAATGTTTTCGATGAGTTCTGCGTGGAACATGGCATTGTTCATGAGAGGACACCGCCATTCTCACCACAATCCAATGGGATTGCTAAAAGGAAAAACCGCACTTTAACTGACTTGGTGAATGCCATGTTGAGTACAGCGGGATTATCCAAGGAATGGTGGGATGAGGCGATAATGACAACGTGTCATGTCCTGAATAGAGTTCCCACAAAGGACAAAGAGATTACACCATTTGAGGAATGGGAAAAGAGAAGATTAAACCTCTCATATTTGCGCACATGGGGTTGCTTGGCTAAGGTGAATGTGCCAATCAACAAAAAGCGTAAACTTGGGCCTAAAACTGTTGATTGTGTTTTCCTTGGTTATTCTTTTCACAGCATTGGATATAGGTTCTTAATTATAAAATCTAATGTGCCTGATATGTATGTTGATACTATCATGGAATCTAGAGACGCTATATTTTTTTGAGAATAAGTTTCCCATGAAGAATACACCTAGTGAAACAAGTCATGAGACTATAATTCCCCATGAGCAAGAACTGTCTAATTCTTTAGATCATGCTGAGGATTCCCATGTGCACATCCCCGAGGTAGATGACACTATAGTCACTTTCGAAAAGAGTAAGAGACAGAGGGTTGTAAAATCCTTTGGTGATGACTTTATAGTGTACCTTGTGGAAGACACACCAACCACTATTAGTGAGGCATATTCCTCTCCCCGATGCTTTGACTTATGGAAGGAAGCGGTAAGGAGTGAGATGGATTCTATTATGTCAAACGAAACGTGGGAGGTCGTTGATCGGCCTTATGGTTGTCAACCTATAGGTTGTAAATGGATATTCAAGAAAAAAGCTTAGGCCTGATGGTACAATTGAGAGGTACAAGGCAAGGCTTGTGGCCAAAGGATACACCCAAAAAAGGGGGAAGATTTCTTTGATACCTATTCACCAGTGGCTCGATTGACTACAATTCGCACACTTATAGCCGTGGTAGCCTCATATGGTCTTATCATTCATCAGATGGATGTTAAGACAGCTTTCCTGAACAGAGAGTTGGATGAGGAGATCTATATGGATCGGCCGGAAGGGTTCATTGCGAATGGTCAAGAGAACAAGGTGTGCAAAGGTTGATTAAATCATTGTATGGCCTAAAACAAGCACCTAAGCAATGGCATGAAAAGTTTGATAATACACTCAAAGCTGCTGGCTTTGCTGTGAATGAATCTGACACATGTGTGTATTATCGGCATGGTGGGGGAGAGACTGTAATGCTGTGCCTTTATGTTGATGACATATTGATCTTTGGATCAAACCTCAAGGTGGTTGAGGAAGTGAAGAAATTCATATCAAATAACTTTGAGATGAAAGATTTGGGAGAAGCTGATGTTATTCTTAATATCAAGCTTATACGAGAAGGTAATGGTGGGGTAACTTTGTTGCAATCCCACTATGTGCAAAAAGGTTCTAAGTCGCTTTTTGGGTTTAGTTATTTGTGATCCTGCTCCTCGCCTTATGACCCAAGTGTGCTATTGAGGAAAAATCGAAAAATAGCAAGGGATCAATTGACATACTCCCAAATCATTGGCTCGCTCATGTACCTTGCGAGTGCTACGAGGCCTGATATCTCATATGCTGTGTGCAAATTGAGTCGTTTTGTTTCAAATCCAGGCGATGATCATTGGCGTGCTCTTGAGAGAGTGATGCGCTATTTGAAAGGTACAATGACCTATGGTATTCATTACCAGGGATACCCAAAAGTGCTAGAAGGCTATAGTGATGCCAACTGGATCTCTGATGCAGATGAGTTGTATGCCACGAGCGGATATGTGTTCTTGCTTGGAGGTGGCGCTGTCTCCTGGAAGTCTTACAAGCAGACTATCTTAACGAAGTCTACGATGGAAGCAGAACTCACTGCATTAGACACTGTTGGGGCTGAGGCTGAGTGGCTTCGTGATCTCCTGATGGATTTACCGATTGTTGAGAAACCGATACCGGCTATATCCATGAACTGTGATAACCAAACTGTGATCATTAAGGTTAACAGTTCAAGGGACAACATGAAGTCAACTAGGCATGTCAAGAGAAGATTAAAATCTGTCAGAAAACTGAGAAACTCCGGAGTTATTGCATTGGATTATGTCCATACTTCTACCAATCGGCAGATCAGTTTACAAAGGGCCTATCACGTAATGTGATAGAGAGTGCATCGAGAGAGATGGGTATGAGACCCGTATGAAATCTGCTACAGTGGTAACCTGTTCTATGTGATCGGAGATCCCGTGAAGTAGAATGGTGAAACAAGCTGGTAGTAGGTTGAGAGGAAAGATCCATTTCTTTAACTCATCTCTGATACATATCTTTTCTATCTGTAAGACAGGTTGGTATTTACCTTAATGTATTCCAAGAGTCTTATGAAGATGAGATGTTGTCCTATAGAACATCTCTTGAGGAGTACACCTATATGAGTCGACTCGCTGGTCACGGTCTATAGGATTTGGGTAATCCCTAAATACTCATGAGAGGCACGTATGTGACTTATATGCTTCAAACAAATGGGAATGCCTTTTGCAGCCTAGTACCAAAGCAAAGGACTTGAGTGAATCTCATCTCGCACAAAACTGTCAATTCAAGGCTTAGTCCATTGTTCAGTTGTGAGTGAGTGAAACTCTTGCTCTAGGTGGATGTTCAACTTAACAGTCTCCATCGAAACACTGGTATATCAAAGAATTGTGATTCTGGATGCTTCACCATTACAAACCCTAGAGTTTGGTGGGGATTGTTGGATTTATTATGGGCTTGGCCCATTTTAGATTTAATAAATTAATTAACTCTATGGTGTGTAATTATGGAGAATATTATTTGTACCGGATTGGAAGTCCAAGGGACGTTGCCTTAACTTATGTGGTGAAAATTATTCCACTTAATTTGAGAAACAAAGGAACGGACCAAGGCGTGCCACACGCTGCGCCGCCGCCGCCGCCCGCCGGGCCGGGCCGGGCTGTGGGCGTGGGCGTGGCGTGGCGTGGCGTGGCGAGGCGAGGTGGGACTTGACGCCGGACACACAATCCGGTTTGCAACCGAGGTATTCCCATCTCGTGACTCTGCTTGACGGAGAAGCGAGAGGGCAGGTGCCTCCAAGCCCTTGCCGTTCGAGACCTTGCACGGGGATCGGCAATTAGGTTTTTTGGGGAGCGTCTACGCGACTGCCCGAATCATCACCGGCGTTCGTCTTCTTTCTTCACGGAAGGACGCAGCCGCAGCTCGTCGTCTTCCTCGAGCGCCGTCGACATCTTCCTCACGTCTTCTTCCCCGTGGGAGAGATCGTCTTCATCCTCTTCATCATGACGAAGGAAGTTGGACAGGTTCGGGATCGGGATCGAGTTCCTACACGGGAGGGTATGAACTGTTCATCTTCTCTCTATTTTACGTCTTCCGGATCATGCCCATTGCGGTAGTGTTCTTGTGTTGTTGCGTATCTTTTTTGAGTTCGTTTAAAATATGCTCTGTTAGATCGTTTCGTGATATATCCTGTGTCGGTTTCAGTTTTAAGATATATGCCATGTCCGTCTGCTCTGCTGCCGCAGTTCTGTTGATACGTTTCATATGCTACTGTGTTCATGTTTCATAGTTACATTTTCGCCGATTCATGTGCGCTTCTGTGTTAATCATCTTTGTGAGATATATGACATGCTTTTCTTGTCATGCTATATGAATCATGTGTTCATGAGTTTAATATTCAGTTTAATATTCATATGCTTCACATGTTATTCGATATCATGTTCCATTTAATTATGGATGTCTTTGATATCATGTTTTCAATTATCAATAATCTTTTATGTGTCATCTTCATAATGTTAATTTCTGGAATTAAAATGACATGGAAATTGCCTAATTATCTAACAAGTCCTTCTCTGCTTTTTTTGCCAAGTTAACAAAAATGCAAAGCCCAGACGTTTTTTAGACTTTTTTGCAAAAATAAGAATGCAAAACCTATTTACAAAACCGTTGGAGATGCTCTAAGGCAGCCGGTGGCGGTTGGCTGAGGCTGTTCAGTTTTCAGTTGTCTTTTTAGTTGTTTGTTTCTTTTCCTAGTTTAACCTGTTAGTGTTATCCTCATGTACTATTTCACTCCGGGTTCATTATTAATACCTACGGACTTGTTCGTATCCAAAAAAGAGTATCTTACTGAGAATCAACAGTGGACATCACTTGATTTTTGCATCAGATTATCTTCTGACAAATTAATTAATAAGACAGCATCATCCATATGCAACCGAAAATTGCAATCCAAAAATTCCTTTGACTATGTTTAGCTAAATGATTTTCATATTGGCATGCCACTGAAAGATAAATATGATATATAGTAGACCCTTGTTTAGCTAGATTGCAAATAATTTTATTTTGAAGTACTGTAGCACTTTCGTTTTATTTGGTAATTATTGTCTAATCATGGACTAACTAAGCTTAAAAGATTCGTCTCATAATTTACAACCAAATTATGCAATTAATCATGTGGCTAAAAATTGATACGAGAGAGTAACAAAATCTGAAATTTTAGGTGCATCTAAACCAGGCCTAGGCTTCAAAACTACGGCTGAAGCCTGCTATCATTATTTTGTGAACAAGAAAAATTACGCATACATAGAAGAAAAATACTGCAGGAGAGGAGAAGACTGACCGACTGGCAGTGGGGCGAAGCTACGTTATGGGATCGGGGTCCGCCGACCCCGATGACTCGTCGTCCGCTCTCGTATCGTGCAAAATTTTACTACCAGTCTAGACCCCGGCAAACGTGCAACAACAGCATAACTTGGCCTATCCATGATTCCTCAGCCTGACGAAATACAGCGTGAACTCGGCTGGATGGGGTGTGTGTGGAGAAACGTGTGCCTTGGAGTGTGTGATTAATTGCATACCGTACGTACACAGACTCAGGCTATCCGCACTCGTCACCCTTTAAATCCATCCTCTAAAAGGAATATTCTATCCCGGTCATTAAGATTCTTTCCTCTATACCAGTTTCTCCCGCATCCATACATCCTTTATATCTCTACTCTAAACCTGAGTGGGACCCACGTATCGTTTTTTTAATAAAAATCCCCCACCCACTCTCTCCCTCCCTCCCTCTCTATCTCTCTCTTTCCCCATTCCAGTTGCACGGCGGGCTCGGGCAGCTCCACGCCGGCTGGGAGCTCACTTGGCCGCAGCCCCGGGGGCCGGGCGGGCGCCGCAGGGGCCGAGCGGATGGGCGTCGAGAAGGCGAAGCTTCTCCTCCGGCGGCGACCCGAGCGGCGGGGCGCGATTCCTCTAGCGGCGAAGCGGGCGGGCGTGGCGCGGCGCATCGGGCGGCGGCGCCCGGCGGGCGTGCTTTCGGCGCGAGGCGAGGGTGGCGAGCGCGTGGCGGCCAGATAAGCTCCTCGCTGGCGGCGAAGCCTCCGCGCCGGAGCTCAGCCGCCGCGGCCTTAGCGCGGCGGCCACGCTCCCGGCTCGACGGCGCTGCGGCAGCGGCGGCGCGGGCGGGCGCGCGCCAGCGCGGCGGCGACAGCGACGCCGGCCGGCCGGTGGTGGCGCTCGGCGGAGCTCAGCGCCGACGGCCTTTGCGTGGCGGCCGGCTCCGGCTCGCGCGCGCGCGCCGCCCTTGCGCGCGCAGGCGGGCGGCAGCCGACGGCCTTGGCAGCGGCCTCAGCGCGAAGCGCAGCGGCTTCGGCTTCCAGCGGCAACGACCTCGGCACAGCAAGCGACACTCTCTCTCCTCCGCCCGCCCCGCCTTAGCCCCTCCTTCTCTCTCCTCCGACGCGCCGCAGCCGCGCAGCCAGCGTTTCCCCGGACGCCCGCTCACGACGCCAGGTTTTGCCGGCGGCGGGCGAGATTCCGGTGCTAGCTCACCTTCCCGGACGCCCGGCTCGCGGCGGTTTCGTCCGAAAGGCGTCGGATCCCTTCCCGAGTCGGCGAATAGCCTCACAACACTCAACCGACCAGACCATGCATGACTTTGGCTCCGGTCGAGGGTTTTAATTTCTTTCCTAAATAAAAAACTATTAAATATAAATAAAAAATAATTAATTACATAAATTGTGATAATTTTACAAGACGAATCTTCTAAACCTAATTAATCTATAATTTAATAATATGGTGCTACAGTAAATATGGATTAATAATAGATTAATTAGGCTTAAAAATTCATCGCGAGTTCTGTAATTAGTTTTTTTTTATTAGTATCCAAACATCCCTTCCCTTCTGACACATCTAAAACTTTTCACCCCAGCCACAGAAAGTTGGGTTGATGCACACGGAGACACTTGTTTTTTTTTTAAAACCCAAGATTCAGGTGAATATGTACAAAAAATCCTTTGTTTTGTTGCAGATCCTAACATTATGTGAGGCATGGTGGTTACAAATATGCCAACAGAATCACACATTAATAATGCATTGTAGTTACAATGCGTATCTTATGAACCAAAGTAAACAAAACATATTTTCCAACTCTCCCCATCGAAGCAGTATTTACGGCCCTGCTTCTAACTACGGATTAATAGTGATTTTGCTCCCATTTTTTTCTTCAATCCGGTGGTTTTGCCTCTGCTGGCTTTTTTCAGTTGATGATTAATTATTTTCTTAAAAAACTTGATAGTACGGGCGTGTCAATTCAACGGTAAATAATGAACAAGTTTGCATTTCAAGGGTCTATCCCTATATACGTATGTATTTTTATCCCTATTTTGACTTGAGTGAGGCACATCAATTTCTATCCCCTATCCCTATATTTGTGTATTTTTATCCCTATTTCAAGTGGGTAAAGAATGCAATTTTCTACTGGTTTGTTTTTGTTTGTTGTTAAGCATTCACACTTGCCCCGTGTTCCCACACCAAAAAGTTATTACCCGTTGGGAGTACGGCACCTGTGTCCCATTCCTTATTTAGCCTCTACTGTGTACTACTGCAATGTCAGTAGTACGGCACACCATCGGACCTGTTTCCAGGCAAGTGGTTGGGAGTCTCGCTGCACTGCTGCTTTTTGCGTGCACATGCTGGTTTTTTCACCGAGTGCAGGGGCGGCGCATGATGTGTACTGTAGCCGCTACTCCATTTAATTTGCCTGCATCCACCAGGAGGAGACTACGTACAGCAACGCAGCAGGGGTGGTACATGCCCGATGTGATGGATTGGACGGCTTAGGAGTCAGAGGCCTGGCCGGCTGAGGGAGGGGACGGCTCATGGCCGGGCGAGGGAGCGAGCTGGCGCAGAGGAGGGAAGGAGCAGGAGGGGTGGACTCAAGCCAGCTGTCGCGCCATGGCCGCTCGCGACAGAGCTCTGCCATGGACTAGAGAATCATCCGAGAAATTGCGTAGCTACCGTACCTGGGTGGCGCCGTGTGGCTCTCATTTGGCTCCGATCTACTAGCTAGCTAGAGTTCGTCGTCTCTCCCTCTCTCTCTATATATATATACTAAGACAACTTGTATTCGTACCTCTCAAACGACTCCGAAAACTAAACGTACAAAACCATAAGTGGGGTGGGGTGAATGCGAGATCCATGAGCCAAATGGAAATGGGAGGACGCTTTCTCTTCGCCGGAGCTGCCGCCGCGGCTCTCCTCTCGTCGCTCGTGTTCATGAGAACTGCGCATGCTGGTAATGACGAAAGATCTGTGTAAGGGAGTCTGTTGTTTTACATCTTCGTTAAGATCGAGCGACCCATATATATGTTACCACCCACGTTCAATAATTTAACATAGACAACATTATTGCAAATTTATTATAGATAAACTTAGAGCTCACAACTCATGATTTCCTCTTTTTTTTCACTCTGATTTGTTCATATTTTAACACAATGTTTATATAGATATTAATTAACTGGTTATAATAGACTTCAGTTACCAATTCCTGTATGTTTCCATCACTTCCGTTTTTCTCCTTTTGTGTCGCATGTCCGTATATTTAACGCGTGTTCAATTGAAACTTAGCTTGAGATATTTGTTTAACGTGGGAATTGATACGCTCGATGCAACATGTCTGCATGCATACACGATCTCCTATGTTCCAAGCTGTAGATCATTTTTGTTTTGTCCTAAGTTAAATTAGTCTAAATTCACCAAGTTTATAGGAGAATGAATCAACATCTAGCACATCAAAGTAATTTCATTAGTACATCACTTAAAATATGCATTGATAATACATTTATTTGGTTCAGTAAATATTAACATATTTGACTATAAATTTGTTCAAACTTAGAGAAGTTTGATTAGTGACAAAACTAGATGCTTCAAAGAAAATAAAATAGATCTAGCGGCTATTGTTTTTATTGATTATTAAAATCTACCTAAACTGACGGTTGGTTGTTTCTTATTTTTAGTGAGAATTTCTAAGATTTATTCTTTTTATCACCACTTGTGAAACCTGCAAACTAATCTAGGGAACCTAATAGCTCCGTCTACTATTCTTAAGGAACAATTCACCGCGCTTCTTATTAAAGCTTTGCTTGGTATGGCTCCTTCTCCAAGTGCTACACCTCCGGAGCTAGAGGGAGGATCCTTATTAAATCATAGCTCCTCCTCCGTACATGAAAACAGCCCTGACTCCTCCATACGCCTCAAAACATGTGCTCCTCCTCGAGATTTTAGTGCAGCACCTTTGGCTCCTCTGCCAAAGCTGCTACTGATGCTAGAGCGTTGCACCAAACATACCCTCAAATAACCCTTTGAGAGGGCATGTCACTAGGACAAAAAAGAGTGACCGAGTGAAAAAAATGGTAAACTGTAAATTCATTGAAGAGTTTTCTATGTAGGTTTAAATCATGCCTCTCCCACTGGTACAGACTTAAGGGATGCAAAAGTACGAGGAAGCTGAAGAGGGAAAGAACCAATCAACCCTCTTTACTTATCCTACACATTTCACCCTTCTTATCAGGCTTTCGCTAGTGGTAAGGGATATGTAACTTATCTAAACATTAGCAAGCATCCAAGAATACTCCATTTTATCCCCCGATGAACATAAGTCCAACATGTAAAAACATAACTAGAGTCTTAGAGCATCTCTAGCAAGAGCGCCCCCCCCCAAATCGGGGGCCCTATTTCTTGAGTAAGAGCTCCCCGACTTTCTAGAGCCCTATTTTCAGCATTCAACTCTAGCAAAGAGTGCAATACCCCCTAAATCTAAGCCCCTTTCTTTTTTCTCTCATATATTGTACATTGAATATTTCATCCTTACTTATTTGTAATTCATAGAATTGAACCGTATTCAAATTAATGATTTCAAACAAGATATATTCAAATTTAAAGATAAAATTGCCCTTCACATCACATAAAACTAAGAGCGTACAAACTACAAGTAATCATATAAGTTAGCAATATGAATTGCCCACAGATGCTCGAGAAGATCCTCTTAATTAGAGCATATCATTTACTTGCATGTCTTTAATCTCCTCTTCAAGACAAGTGTCACTTTATATTGAGTGAGTTCTTAAACCATCTCTCTCTATCATATTCATGATCCTCATCTTTCCCTTGTGTATCTTGCTCATTCTCAACAATCAAGTAGTTGCTCATGACCATAGCACATTGTTGGCATTATTTACCACATGGTGTCAAATCAAGCTATTAGAACACCAAATGATCTCTCCACATCCATTCTCATCCTTTTTGGGCTTTTGTAGAATGAATTTTCTTGTTTTCTTGTGGATTGCTATAGCTCTTCACAAAGTTAACCAAGAAGGGTACAGCAAATCAACAAGATAGTGTCCCATGGAGTATTTCTTACCATTCACCATTTACTTTGACTTCTGTGAACTATCGTTATGCATGCCATATCGGTTTCAGATTGTTGGCCCTTAGATAGTGGCCCTAGGTGTCAAAATCCTCTAGCTCCGCCACTGGCATTTGCGTTGTACTGTACAATTCGCCAAAACAAAACAAAGAAACAACCTAAACTAGTTTGCGGATCAAAAATTTCTTTTTCTAAGGAATAATTGTCACATGTATTTTTTAGGGTTTCCCAAAAGGTATTTTATTCATTAGAATAATTCTTTGATGCATTGCTTTATGCAGCCGAGGACCTTATCAATAATGGCCAAGTTCAAGCCTTTGTAGCTCCTGTCGTCAAAGCAGTAAAGTTTTCCCAGTTTGGAAACTTGATATCTATCTGGTTGGAGGAAACATATTTGGATATACATGGTGGCTTTGACAAACACAGTAGTGGCACTGGAGCTATGGAACTGGAACCTGTGTTCTGGCAAGAAGATCCAGTAATGACATCTATAGGCAGTGACAGGATACTTGGCCCTGAACCTTCACTTAATACACAATCCAAGAACACAAATGCCAGGAAATTATTAGTGGAAAGAAACTTGAGGGAGGTTTGCGGTGACAATACTAAAAAGCCACTCAGGATTGGCCTGCCACTAAAACGTGGTTTTGAATATTTTGTGAATGTTTCCAATCCTTGTTTATATTGCAATGGTACTGATATTTGTTCTAGTGCCGAGAAACAAAAAGTCACTGGCATGAGTATTACTGTCTTTGAAGCTGCTATGAAGAAGCTACATGACCCTCCACCCTATGACTACTGTATTTTTGACGGTTCTTATGACGATCTAGTAGGCAACGTGTCTTTAGGGGTGAGCTACAATCACTCCTGCATATTTCCATTGCATACTTAATATGTCTTTAAGTCATAAGATTATAACTTGTTTCTACTAATATTCCTTTTTCCACTAACTTTCCTTTTTCTTTTATTAACTCTTCTGATTTTCTGTGGAACAATATCAAATTAGCAGAACCTGGACGGAGCAGCAGGTGATATCACCATAACCTCTAAGCGAATCAATATCGCGGACTTCACAACGCCATATACACAGTCTGGCGTGGCTTTGCTTGTGTGTCGTGACCGATCGGATCCAATCCAATGGACATTTTTAACCCCACTAAGCAAGGAGCTTTGGTTGGCAACTATAGGATTCTTCTGCTTCACTGGGTTTGTTATCTGGATGATTGAGAGACCTAGAAATCCGGAGTACCAAGGATCAGCTTTGAGACAGTTCAGCACTGCTGCCTACTTTGCTTTCTCCACTCTCACATTTTCTCACGGTCAGCAATTTGGGCTTAACTTCGTTTTTAGTTTCTTAAGTTTAGTTTCATACCACAGTTCATAAATAATCATCCTGATTATTCTATTCACAGATCAAATTGTTAGAAGCCCATTGTCACGATTTGCTGTGGTGATATGGTGTTTTCTATTGCTGGTCCTGGTACAGAGTTACACAGCAAGTTTGTCATCCTTGTTAACTACAGATAGGCTCCAACCTTCGGTGAAGAATCTAAACCAGCTTCTAAAAGATGGTGACTACGTTGGGTACCAGACCGGGTCATTTGTGCCCTCCCTCTTGATGCATAGAAATTTCCCTGAAGAAAAGTTAATTGCTTATAACTCAGCAGATGATTATGCTAAAGCTCTGAGGAATGGATCCAAGAACGGTGGTGTGTCAGTTATCGTTGATGAGGTTCCCTACCTAGAAGCTTTCCTCTCTGACCCAAAATACAAGGAAGAATTCGAGATTGAGGGGGATCAAACATTTAGAACCCCTGGTTTTGGTTTTGTAAGCTGCTCAATCTTGATCGTGCTTATTGGCTCTTCATTCAAGAGAAAACCGCATGTTTTCAGTATCTGCAGGAATAAATTAGCTATCCTGATTAATAATGCTATATGTCTTTCCTTTTTTTCACATTTAGGTATTCAAATCATGTCATTGTCGACTGGCGAATAATTTTTCCAGAGCAATTTTGAACATCACTAGAGGGGGAGAGGGCTCAAAAATCGAAAAAGAAAGGCTGGGGCTGGACACAAGCACAGCTGATGGTGATGCATCGCTGACCACAGACAAGGCAGCTTATAAACCTCTCACTCTGCAAAATTTCTCTGGTCTCTTCCTCATCAGTGGACTTGTATCTTCTCTCATGCTGCTGATAAGCATGGCCAAGTTGGCTTACGCCAGATGGATCAGAGCTGCAGACGCTGATGCAGTACAAACTGCCGGCATGAACTCTGGCGACGAACAATATCATCCACTGGAGAACACCACAGACAACATTTCTGTCCTTGATGATCACCCCCATCCTGAAGCCACAAACGGTGATCACCAAGGTGGCCACGGGAGCGACGGAAGTGTCGGTCATCGTCATCGCCTGAATGAGGTGGGTGATTGCTCTATCCCTGAGGAACTCCTCACTGAAGCAATAATAAGCCACGAACGTCCACATAATAGCAGTGTAAGTGCTGCCTACGAAGAGTGTGGTGCTAGTGCTAGTGCAGTGCATGATGGCTCTGTGCCTGCACAAGCACAATCCTTGAAGATGATCGAGATGAACACTATCTGAGATGTTGGAACAATTGGCCCCTTCCACGAACATCTGTAGCAACTAGCCCCAACTACATACGTACGACGGGAATGCTGTTGCCTGGTGATGTATATTTGTTAAGGCCCTGTTTGGCTCACTTGTTTTTTTTTTTTATTACATTTATAAATGGCTTCCATTTGTAATTTTCTGTGCACAATAATACCAATGATTTTTTAAACTCCCGCGAAATGATGTTTGGATGGAAAGTTTCTGCTCCAGTTGCAGTTGCTAGTAGTGATGTCCCGCTCCGCTCGTAGCCATCGCAGAACCGGCGCCATGCTGCCATCCGTGCAGTCTTCTTACGGCCAAGATGAAAGAGGGATGTTCTTATACATGGCGAAACATTATGCAGGGTGTTCAAGTTCTGCAGGAGGGAGTGATATGGAGAGTTGTTGGCAATGGACAGAAAATCAATATTTGGACTGATCCCTGGGTGCCAAGAGAAGTGACAAGAAAACTGATCACACACCGGGAGGTCAATGTTTTGCTGCAGCGTGTGGAAGAAATTGATCGATCCTGTTACCGAGCAACCGAATGTGCAGCTGTTGCATCAGTGTTTCTGGGAAGATGATGTGAAGGTAATAAGAATGCTGCCATTCACACAGAGATGGATCGGATGACACCCTCGCCTGGCACTATGACAGTAAGGGCGTCTTTTGCTGACTTCCTCTGAGAGAGGGAGAGCGAAATTAGTTGTTTATTCATTATGGCTAGCCTTAAGCTTATGGTGAGACATAATAAAACCTTTACTACGTTTTACCCGTACAAACCACGATGTCTATATTATACGTTATAGGGTGTGTATTTATGTCTTAAGGTCACTTTTTTACTCCCATCGTGGCTGCTCTTATGCTTCGCGGCTAAGGTATTGACTCTGTGGTTCGTATATTAAACTAATGCTTCACAATTGCCAATAGGCTGATCTGAGTGGTGAATTCTCCAGCGGAGATGAAATTGTCAGCTAAAAATATGTGAACAGTAGTTGACGAGTGATACGTACGTGCGAGTATATTTCCTATTGCGTGCGGGGAGACAGCTTGTGACGCCTCCCGAGAGCGATCCTTTCTCGATCACGTATACAAATTGTTGCTGAAATGCTCAGAGCCTTCCAAATCACGTCAAAGAAAAATTGGCTATAGAATAAAACTTGCAGGAGACTGATTGATTATGTATCTAACACTAAAAGAGTAACAGTGATCAAAAGCCTGCTTGATAGAACTACGTACTTCCGCTTGGGTCCATGTAAAAAGTGTTCTATTATTGAAAATAATAGGTCCCATTTTTTTTTTATCTCTAATCTTCCGGACACTTTCTATATATAACTCAAATTACAAAATCATTTTGTAGATGCGGTAAGATCTAGAGTTGCCTGTACAAACTATTTTATAGAGGCGGCTGGATGCAGAGCCGTCTCAAAAAAATATGTACAACATAGTAAAATTCATTTTTTTTTAAAAAAAAGAAGTTGGATGGAAATAAACTTTATATCAACACTTGTTTTCTTTTTTATTTGTTTAATATAAATCACGACAAAACTTTTGCCGTCCCTTCTAAAAAAAATTTTTTTTTCAAAAAAACAATAAAAGTTACTTAGAAACATGTGAAGTTTATATGGTCAAAAACCAACAACTCGGAGAGATCACCACTCGATTATATGGTCAACCTTGAGCCGACTTGGTCGAAAAACGACCCTACTAGCAACTCGACTACAAACCCTCTAGAACAACTAAATACAACATCAACTAGGAAGCAAACTAACAAAACGACTTGAAGCACCGAGCACCACTACCCTTGGAGAAGCGCCAAGGCGGACGGCAAAGGACGCAAGCAAGCGGAAACTGGAATTCTTTGAAAAATATGTACAGACAACATCATACTGTTTCTAGGAAAATACTTTGCTTACGCGCGTAACATATTCTGACCCACAGAAAAACACGTTACGTGCATGAAAACTACCTTGATCTGACCGGACCAAATCAACGAAAGTCATCCGAGAAATGAACTAGTATATATAGAGAGCAGCAATGAGGTTTGCCATGGCATGCATGGACTAGTAGAGAATCGTCCGAGAAATTGCGTAGCTACCGTTGCCATTTCGCAGCTCCGATCACCTAGTTCGTCGTCTCTATCTATATACTAGACCAACCGTGTGCTGTGCTGAATTATATTCGTAAATAAATAAATGGAAATGGGAAGACGCTTTCTCTTCGCCGGAGCTGCCGCGGCCCTCCTCTCGTCGCTCGTGTTCATGGCAACGGCTGTGGCTCCGGCGACACTACCGGTCGACCTCGCGAGCGACGCTGGGAGGTGGAAACCCGCCGGGATTTCCAAGGCACCTGAGGCAAAGAACTCGAGCTACGGCGGCACGCGGGTGGTGACAACGACTGCGCATGCTGGTAATAACGAATCGAACGATCTGTGTTTACATTTTCGTTTACATTCAACTCTAGCAGCAGTGCAGCACCGCCTATATCTAAGCCCCCATTCTTTTTTCTCTCATATATCGAATATTTCATGCTAACTTATTTGTAGTGCATAGAATTGAACCATATTCAAATTAACGATTTCAAACACAAATTTAATGACATGGCACTAAGAGCATATACAAACTACAAGTAATCATGTAAGTTAGCAATATGAAGTGCCCACAAATGCTCGAGAAGATACTCCCCGAGCATATCATTTGCTTGCATGTCTTTAATCTCCTCTTGTATCTTTAAAAACGAACTCAATACAAAGTGGATCACGCTATTGGTAATCCTTCTCCCTCAGGACCTTGCAGCCATCTTCATCATATTATTCATCTTCCCCTTGTGTATCTTGTTCATTCTCAACAATCAAGTTGCTCATGACCATAGCACATTGTTGGCATCATTTACCATACGGTGTCCTTATTCCTCTAGCAGGATGCCTCACCATGGCAAATCAAGCTAGTAGAACACCAAATGATCTCTCCATATCCATTCACATCCTTGTTGGACTTTTATGAAATGAATTTTCTTGTTTTTTTAGAAAAGACGGTAAAAGCTTTGTTATGATTTTTATTAGAAGAAGAAGAAAAAAGATATTGGTCCAGTTTTTTAAGTGAAAACTAGGCCTAAAATCCACCGGACTAGAATACAACCAACAAGCACCAAGTCCAACAACTACAATTTAAACAACTTCTAAGTGCATATGGCAACACTAAAAGCAACTCAGTCGAAAACAACAAAACCAAACTACCAGCTTCACTCACTCTTGCACAAAACACAGACTAATGACCTCTAGTAACTAAATTTTCTTGTTTTCTTATGGATTGTTATAGCTCTTCACAAAGTTACCCAATAAGTGTAGAACCAATTAGCAAGATAGTATCCCATTATGTACTTGTTACCATTCACCATGTACTCCATATGTGAAAGGATCTTGAGGATCTTGATGGCTAGAGAGGGTGAATAGTCTATAAAATTTTCTTCTACAAAAACACAAGACTAGAGTTGTAGAGCAAAGTTGATTTGTATAACAAATGATCCTAATAGCAACAACAAGCTCTAGCTCTAATTTACCCAAGCAACCCCCTACATGATTTTAATAGCAAAGGTTCCTAATCTATATCACAACACCACACAAAAATGACTAGCAACTAAATGCACAAGAGAGCTACACTAGAGAGCTACTAACAACTAGTGACCGGTAACAAGAACAACTAACTACTCCCTCCGTCCCTTTTAAACTGTCGCTTGCGCTTCTTAAGAAACAAATACCGGTAATTTTAATAAATACTAAATAGTATCAATTAGTATCATAATTAATATCATCGGAAAGATCTTTGGATCTAGTTTTTTAACAAATTTATTTGAAGACATAAATATTGCACATATTTTCTACAAATCGAATCGAACTTATGGCTTGAAAACCCACGATGACAATTAAATAGGGACGGAGGGGAGTACTCTATTAGCTACTCTACCAAGCAACTATTGTGAGACAAGCATTAATTTGTCTTCAACCTCCTCTCTCTCTCCTATGTCTTTTCTGGCAGGAAATATTAATATCCCTTATTCCTTATAAACTAAGACAAAAAAAACAAGAAGCATTAATTAATTAAAATAACAACTGAACTAGTCTCTCATCCTAATTTGTCAAGGGCAAGATGGTCTCTTGCGGCCGGACTTCTTTATTTGGTCCGAAAAACGCTTGAATTCCTTATATTGTAGGACAGAGAGTAGTAGAATTAGATCAATATATTTAATTTCTATATAAAAAAGTCTTCAAGAGATTTTTTTCCCTCTTTTTTTAGGGGTTTTCCGCTTCCTCTATTATGGCTAACAATTTCTCTTATTCTCAGTTCCTCTTCCTCCTCCCTTATTATTGGTTCCTCTTTCTCCCTCCTTTTTTAATAAGAAAAACCTTTGAAATAAAACAATTCCTATTCATTTTGTTGCACTCAACAAAGGAACATCCTAAACTAACGAGGATCCAAAATTTCTTTTCTATGAAATAATTGTCATGTGTATCTTTTTTTAGGGTTTCTCATTAGAATAATTCTTAGATGCATTGCTTCATGCAGCCGAGGACCTAATCAATAATGGCCAAGTTCAAGCCATTGTAGCTCCTCAGAAATCAGTCGTCGAAGCAGTAAAGTTTTCCCAGTTTGGAAACTTGGTGTCTATCTGGATGGAGGAAACATATTTGGGTACACATGGTGGCTTTGATAAAAACAGTAGTGGCACTGGAACTATGGAACTGGAACCTGTGTTCTGGCAAGAAGATCCAGTAATGACATCTAAAGGCAGTGACAAGATACTTGACCCTGAACCTTCACTTAATACCGAATCCAAGAGCACAAATGCCAGAAAATTATTAGTGGAAAGAAACTTGGAGAAGGTTTGCGGTGGCAATACTAATAAAAAGCCACTCAGGATTGGTGTGCCACTAAAACCTGGTTTTAAAAATTTTGTGAATATTTCTGATCCTTGTTTATATTGCAATGGTACTGATATTTGTTCTAGTACCAAGAAACAAAAGATCACTGGCTACAGCATTGCTGTCTTTGAAGCTGCTATGAACAAGATACAGGCTAAGTTTGAGTATTGTATTGTCGATGGTTCTTATGATGAGCTAGTAGGCAACGTGTCTTCAGGGGTGAGCTAGCAACATCACTCCAGCATAGTTCCATTGCATACTTTAATAAATTGTTTCCACTAATCTTCCTTTTTTTTTCTTTTACCTCTTCTGATTCTCTGTGGAACAATATCAAATTAGCAGAACCTGGACGGAGCAGCAGGTGATATCACCATAACCTCTAGCCGAATCAATATCACGGACTTCACGATGCCATACACACAGTCTGGCGTGGCTTTGCTTGTGCGTCGTGACCGATCGGATCCAATCCAGTGGACATTTTTAACCCCACTAAGCAAGGAGCTTTGGCTGGCAACTGTGGGATTCTTCTGCTTCACTGGGTTTGTTATCTGGATGATTGAGAGACCTAGAAATCCGGAGTACCAAGGATCAGCTTTGAGACAGTTCAGCACTGCTGCCTACTTTGCTTTCTCCACTCTCACGTTTTCTCACGGTCAGCAATTTGGGCTTAACTTTGTTTTTAGTTTCTATAGTTTAGTTTCTTACCACAGTACTCATAAATAATCATCTTGGCTATTCTATTCACAGGTCAAATTGTTAGAAGTCTATTGTCACGATTTGTTGTGGTGATATGGTGTTTTCTAGTGTTGGTCCTGGTACAGAGTTACACAGCAAGTTTGTCGTCGTTGTTAACTGCACATAGGCTCCAGCCTTCGGTGAAGAATCTGAACCAGCTTCTGAACGATGGCGACTACGTTGGATACCAGACCGGGTCATTTGTGCACTCCCTCTTAATGCATAGAAATTTCCCTGAAAAGAAGTTAATTGCTTATAACTCAGCAGATGATTATGCTAAAGCTCTGAGGAATGGATCCAAGAACGGTGGCGTGTCAGCTATCGTTGATGAGGTCCCCTATCTAGCTTTCCTCTCTAAACCAAAATACAAGGGAGAATTCGAGATTCGGGATCAAATATTTAGAACCCCTGGTTTTGGTTTTGTAAGCTGCCCAATCTCGTGCTTATTTCAGTAGCTGCTGGTATAAATTAGCGCTCTTGATTAATAATGCTATATATCTTTCTTTCCTTTTTTACATTTATATGTAGGTATTCAATTCATGTCATCATCAGCTGGTGAAGGATCTTTCCTGCTCAATTTTGAACAGGGAAGAGGGGGACACAAACACAACTGATGATAATGATGATGCATCGGCCATAAACAAGACAGCTTATACACCTCTCACTCTGCAAAATTTCTCTGGTCTCTTCCTCGTTAGTGGACTTGTATCTTCTCTTATGATGCTGATAAGCTTGGCCAAGTTGGCTTATGCCAGATGGACTGGAGCTGAAGACGCTGATGCAGTACAAACCGCCGGCACCAACCTTGGCGACGAACAATATCGTCCACTTGAGAACACCACGGACAACATCCCTGTCCTTGATGATCACCCACATCATGAAGCCAACGTTGATCACCAAGGTGGCCACAGCAGTGGCGGAAGTGTAGGTCATCATCTTCGTCTGAATGAGATGGGTGATCGCTCTGTCCCTGAGGAACACATCAATGAAGCAATAATAAGCCACGAACGTGCGCATAATAGCAGTGCAAGTGCTGGCTACGAAGAGTGTGGTGCTAGTGCTAGTGCGGTGCATGATGATAACTCTGTGCCTGCGCAAGCACAATCCTTGAAGATGATCGAGATGAACACTGTCTGAGATGTTGGAACGATCCTACGCGGCCCCTTGCAGCAACATCTGTAGCAACTATCCAACTACGCCTAGCGATGTATATTTGTTAAGTTATATTTTAGTTTGATTCTGAGATGTCGATTTTTTCAGTGTTTGTTGGAAGATGTAACAGTTTAGGAGATACTACTCGCAGTTCGGTTTGCTTTAGTATTTCGTACCAATCTGTATTTGGCACCTACTCCCTCCGGTCCATTTTATCTGGCTTACATGCATAATAAGATTCAAATTAGGTTAACACAATCTTTAACTATTATAATACAAATTTTATATGACTAGATTTGTAAGGAAGTATACTATCCAATAATTATAAGTATATAAGCATAAATAATATAATATAAATCAAATGAATGGTCAAAGTATAATCTAGAAAACCGTATCATTTTAATCTATGCTAGATAAAATGGACCGGAGGGTGTATTATATGGACATAATATAGGTATGCACATTAATTTAGTCGCATTTCCTACATCTCAATCGCCTAAGATTCCGGCGACGCTCAGGCAACACGCCGCGCTCGATCGGTGCCCGTGTTCACGGCTAGGGTTTCGGCGAGAGGTCTCGCCAGCATCGGGTAAGTCCAACGCTCTCTCTCCGGTCTCTTCCCCTCTTTCTTCAAATCTACCAGATATACAAAGGTTTTGGGAGGGAGGTAGCCAAGGCAGGCGGTGGGGACGATGACCGGATGGCTTTTGGGTCTTAGTGGTGGTGGAGGTGGCTGGGTAAGGGCGGGGGAGGGGAGTGTTGCGACCATTCTTAACGGAGTTGGAAAAGAAAGTGGCGGCGAGAGTGGGGAAAAGAGACGCTGCCGCAGGTGCAGTAGGGTCTCGCTAGAGCTCGCCGGCAGAGCTCCGACGACACCCTACTATATGCCATGGCAAGGCGGTGCACAGTGGCGGGGACGAGTTCTATGGTGGCGAGAGCAGAAGCCTACTAGAGCCTAGAGAAAGAAGATGAATAGGGCGCTAATCTAGACCGTCTGTTTCCGATGCAAGGGCTGACATCCATCGCCCGAAAGAAATCCAAATTTTGGACTCCTACGATATAGCAACACCCTAGATTTGTTTGCTAAATTGTTATTATCATATAAATCGTTTTTTATATGAAAGAGTAATCGACTGTTCTTTTATTTTAGGATAAAAAAGATGCAATTTGTGGTTCTTTCCGTCTCACAAGCACACGGAGGAAGGAACCGTTTTAAACATGTACGTTCCCTCTCGCAGCATTGTGCTTGTGCCTTGTGGGCATGGATGCAGGATGCCCAAGCCCAAAGTCCCAGGAAAGTCAAAGCCAGTAAGTCAAGACATCCACCGGCAGAAATGAATCGACCTGCGGTTCCGCTGCATTCTCCAATCTCCAGTAGTCCATCCAGTTTCCATGGGATGCTTGGGCGCGAAAAAGAGCGGCGCATCGCTTCGTCCTCACGCTCCTCGCGCGTGCTTTGCCTCTGTCCCCTCGCCGCCCGCTAATCATATTTCATATTATTAATTAAATTAATTAACTAATTAACCGATACTACTATTACTAGGGAAGTCAGTTTCTGAGCGCGCTTGTTAACCAGCGGCTCCGGATCTCCCAAGCCCACTCGCCCCGCCCCGCACGCGCCGGCAGGCACGGCCGGTCCATGTAGCGCGCGCCCGCGCCGGACACGGAGCACCCGCAACCGCAGCCCGGCTTGTCGGGAGCGCGAGGGGCGACATGGGGGCGGAGGCCGGCGAGCCCAGCTCCATCCTCAGGTGAGCAAGGCTTCCCGCTTTTCCCTTTTTCTTCTTGCTACACACACATCTCCGCCGCCTGGCCCTGCCTTGCGTAATTGCTTTACCCCCACGGAATGATTGGGGACGGGAGGCATGTGGCGGGGGCTTGCTGGCAACCGCGCGGCGGTGCCCTGACGGTTTCCAAGCGACGCTTTGGGTGGAGCTGAATGCCTGCGTGAGTTTTGGATGATGGAATCGTGCCGGGAAACGCGTTTCCATGTATGATTTTTTTCCCCTTCTGCTGCCATTTGGTTCGTTAGATTGGCGCACAACACACACCTTCAGGCAAGGCCATCTTCATGGGCTTTCGGCAGCCTAATCCTCGGCTTCTTTTGCAGATTATTGTGCTCTTAGCGTAGTGGGCATTGAATTTTAGAGGTCCTTTTATTACTGAAAGAAAGAAACTGATTGATTCGTTAGCAGTTTCGTCACAACTTGGAATATAATAGCGTATAAAGTCGTCCTACTCCTTCATTGGTACTGTATGTATGCAGTCAACTACGTATCTGACTCTCTGGCCAGTTGATGTGGTGACATAATTAAACTACACTCGTTTAAAAAAAAATATTAAACTGCACACTCTTCTGTGCTTCATCATAGTTAAATTGAACCTACTAGATTTCACTTAAACTACGAGTTAGTATCAAATTCAACTTTAGCAAGAATGGCCAGGGAAATGTTCTGTTACTAAGTTCATGAACAGTTTAGAAAGTATGCTAGAGTAGACATTTTTCAGGAGAAAAGAAAAAAAAAGGTTTTGTGTAGAGCTACTGATTCAGACCAGATTGCAGTGTATTGGAAATTCTGACCATTTCCCTGTACATATGTTCTTGCAGCTTAGCTGCCGCCTTTTCCTATGGAGTCGCATCTATGGCAATGGTTTTCGTGAACAAAGCAGTTCTTATGCAGTATGTCCACTCCATGACCCTTCTCACTTTACAGGTATTTCTGAGCATCACATCCGAGAAAATTTTGCATGCTTCTATGTTCGACTAAGTCTGATTCTTTTGTTCGATTTCTCCGCTACTTTCTGCAGCAAATAGCAACGGCACTTCTGATACATTTTGGTCAAGTTCTAGGAATGTCTAAACGAAAAGACTTCAGCTTGATAACCGCGAAGAAGCTTCTTCCAGTATCTATTTTTTACAATGCAAATGTGGGATTTGCTCTGGCAAGCTTGAAAGGGGTTAACATCCCAATGTATATTGCTATCAAGAGGATCACTCCCCTTGCTGTGTTGGTGGCTGGGTGCATGCGGGGAAAGGGGAAACCACCGACACAGGTTGGAGTGCATTTCTTTAGTCTATTTGGCCCTTCCTTTAACATACAGTTCAATTATTACTTAAGCTGTACAACCCTCACTGTCTCTCATTGATGTTGTCAAAATCTACCAAGCTTCCAGTTCCAGCTCAACTATTCAGCCATGAAAAAATTAGATAAGTGTGGATATAGCTTAATCAGGGTTTATGAGAATTCTAGCCTTACTGGGTAGCGTAAATCCTACTTTTCAACGTTCCTTCCAATAGATCTTAATATTCTTGGTTAATATCAGCGCTTGTCTTCTGGCGTCCATGTTTTTCAGTAAAATTGTGCAAGCACTTTAGGTATATATTGCAAAAGGCATTGACAATGTAACTGAAACTCATGATCTCTGTACATTCTTGTTTCAAAATTTCTTCATATGCAACTTGAAAATCCAACTTTAGGGAAATGCACTTTTTCCTGGGAACTAATATCTCTTTACTATTGTTGTTTGCCACGTCTTGATCAATTCAAAATTATTTTAGGTCATTCTTTCAGTTATCTGCACCGCCACCGGTGTCCTCATTGCAGCACTTGGAGATTTTTCCTTTGATTTATATGGATACTGCATGGCTCTAACATCAGTCTTCTTCCAGGTTATTATATTTCTACTCTGGCTTGTTCTTAGAAATTTATTCTATATCTTTCAAGTTTTTGTTAAGGCAAGGTTCTTTTATGTTTTTATCTCACTACTGAATGTGTATGCATCATGCAGACTATGTATTTGATTCTGGTGGAGAAATCAGGCGCTGAGGATGGTCTTTCCTCAGTGGACTTGATGTTTTACAACAGTATATTGTCACTTCCATTTCTGTTTTTCCTCATTGTAGCAACAGGAGAATTCCCCCATTCTCTTACAGTATTATCTGCAAAGGTTAGTGATATGAATGCAGCATAACCAAAAATTTAACCAGCACATTTAAGGTAGCAATCTCTGTATGTTCCCTTGTTTCACCTCTTTAACTCACGAATGACAATTAAAGATACTTATCCAGAGTTTCCGAAACAAATGGTTTCACACTTCGCTGCTATCCATTAACATAATAGTACTCTTAAAGTTTCTGCGTCAATTATTTGGTGTATGTCTCTATCATAACTTGCATTTTCTGGTGATCCTTGAACTGCAGGCAGCCTCTCTGGCATTCAGTGTTATTCTTGTTATCTCACTGGTGATGGGAATTGTTCTCAATTTCACTATGTTCTGGTGCACAATTGTGAATTCTGCTCTCACTACGACAATAGTAGGAGTTCTCAAGGGCGTCGGATCTACAGTAAGTTTGCCTACTCTCTATGACCAGTTTTCCCTTTAATTGGAATAATTGGAACCCTTTATGCGATTGAGCTCTGAAGTTCTAGAAGTAATAAGTAAATCTCATATCTTATTTTCCTCATTGGCTTTTCAGACCCTCGGTTTCGTTCTGTTAGGAGGTGTCGAGGTGCATGCTCTAAATGTTACTGGACTGGTGATCAACACATTTGGCGGTGTATGGTACTCTTATGCGAAGTATAAGCAGAAAAAGAAAACCCCACGGAAAATTCAACATGATGTAGAGTCACATGCCCACAAGTAGTATCAGATTAACTAGTTTTTGTAGTTATACATATACTTCATTCTTTGATCAGATAATAACTGAATGCATGTTTAAATCCATTTTTCTGAACTCTATTCCAGCAGACCACCACTAGCAGTTAGGCTGGTGCAATTAAGGAAAGCAACGCCCTTTTCCTACTTCCCATCTTATAGTTTTATGCTTTTATACGATCAATGGTATAGGGATTAAAGTCAGTTAACGCACTTTTACCCCCACCCAAAAGAATTGGGTTGTTTAATAAAGAGAGAAATCCAGGGGGCTGGATGAGGTGATTGCCGTTCTTTTTTTTTGTATTTAAATGCTAAACCCGACATCATTTTACTGCTCGGGCGGTGCAGAAGGATGTTACGGTGCTTTTTAGTATTGAATGATTGTCTCGATTCGAACAATATGATCATGCAAATGTGTTCAAACAAAATGTGGGGTAGCGCGCTTTCCGTTCGTAAGTACTGGCCTTAACTGCATTGAATCACCAAAAAGCAGATTTTATTTTCCGTTGGATGGTGATATATCCATCTTTATCTCTGATGTTTTTCTCTCATTGAGAAGTGACAAATCATTTAGGGTCTGTTTATGATGGCTCCACCGACTCCACTCAATAAACCTTGCCGTGAAACACCTTCTTAGAAAACCTCCAGTTTCGGAAGCACAAGGTTTTAGAAGCACATCTTTAGGTGTTTTCTCAGCTTTACTTTTTCCTTCTGCGGAACAGAATTTGTGGAGCCGCACTTGTTTGGTTGAAGAACATCAAGCGGGGCCGAAAAATATACAGCGAAGTAGACCCAAATAGTCCCTTGAATTATGATCGGTCCTGTTATGATTACCATGGCTTGTTGGTTGTTGATTGCGTCCAAAGTCCAACTCCAACGAGAACGTTCAACAGGTTATACTTCTACAATTGCATCTTCCTAGCGATTCCATCCAGATAGCGCCACTGCAAACGTTCTCCCCCGGCTGTAGATTTGAATTTCAGCGAATTTTCAACCGTTACTGGAATCCTCTAAAGCGCGTGGCTACTGCTATAAATTCGGGAATTTTCTGCAACTTCTTGTTGGTTGAGGGTGAACTAAAAAAGATGGTACTAGTACGGTCCATGATTCCAGGCGGCCTTGCTCCTCCCCTTGCTCCTCCTGCTCACGTCCGCCGCCGTCGCCACCGAGCTGCCACCAGCGGCCGCCGTGCGAGTCGGCGTGGTGCTGGACCTGACGAGCGACGCGGGGAGGAAGAGCCTCACATGCATCTCCATGGCATTGGAAGACTTCTATTCTGCGCATGCCAACTCCAGCCGCCGCCGGGTGGACCTGGACCTGCTCGTGGGGGACTCGCGTGGAGATGTCGTCACGTCAGCACAGGCCGGCTATGTCTGCTGTCTTGGAATTAAGCAAGCAAATCAAATTGCAAAAATCCAAATTCGAGTACAGTACTTTGGTTTGAAAAATGAGCAAGCAAAAAACTTCGATTCGGCCCAGTCCCGTTTTGCTCGCTGCAGTCTGCATACAAGATTTTGGTACTAACACATGTTTTTCGGAAACGATAGGACTCGGACGTTCGGCGTCTTCCGGACGTGGCCCGTCCCCATTCCACCTCCCGCAGGTCCACACTCGTCCGTCCGCGTGGCTGTTAAAAACAAATCACTCACGATCTTATCCTTTCATCTGCCCATCTCTTCCATTCCAGAAATCTCCGTTCTCATCTGCCCACCGCACATGGCTGCTCGGTGACCAGCACTACTCTACCTCACCTTTCCCCACCCTGCCCACTCTGTCCTCGTCTGGCCCAACGATCCAGCGGCACCCTTCTTCTGCGTGCGTCTTCCTTCAAGTCCGGTGACCTCCATGGCGTCCCCTCCCTCCACTCCATGGCGGCGCCCCACCAGATCTAGTCGGCGACCTCCATAGTGTCCCCTCCCTCCACTCCATGCGGCGTCCCACCAGATCGAGCTGGCGGGCGCGACCAAGCCGTTGGGCCATGCCTGGCGGGCTCAAGCAAGCACCGACCTTCCCTTGCCTCGACCAGCGACGTTTTTCTTAGATCCGACAGTGTCTTCTCTCTCTCGGTCGGCGATTGGCATGGTGGGGGCATGCGGGCGCGCACATCCAACAAGGTTGCGCAACCCCGCCTTGGCCACCGTAGTTCATAGTTGTGCGGTAGTGTCGTGTGTTTGAAGTGTTTCTAGACGTGTTTTTTAGACTTTTTTTCGGACACGTTGCAACCCCTATATTTCAAGTGTTTCGGTTGTTTCAGATGTATGTTTCAATTGTTTTATGTATATGTTGCAATAGTTGAACATGTATGTTGCAAATGTCTATCTTCAATGTTCTATCTGTTTTTTTAACACGTATATTGCAAGTGTTTCTGTTTCAGACGCATATATTAAGTGTTTCATCGGTTTCTTTTCAATGTTACAAGCGTTGCATCTGGATGTTTTAAAAGTAGATCAGGATGTTGCAATGTTGTTTCAACTTTATGACCGAAATGTTTCATCTACTTTTTGGTGTATGTTGCAAAGATTTTATGTGGCTGTTGCAAAACTAGATCTATTGTTTTGAATTTTACAATCCGACCCACCTGTCATAGCCACTTGCTTGCAGCTGCTAGGCCTGCCTACATGCATGTGAGAGCGGAGGACATGAGCAGCAGGTGTGGGGGCATAGACCAAGGCATGCGCTCGCCACGGGGCCCGTGCACTGCCTGCATGTGTGTGTGAGAGCAGAGAACAAGAGCGGCAGGCTCCGAGGCGCAGATCGAGGCATGCGCTAGCCGCTGCGGGCCAGCGTGAATGCATGCGAGCTGCCTAGGCCATGTGGTCAGGCATGCGAGTCGGCGTGCGAGTAGACAGATATGTGGTGGGTACGCGGGCTGACACTAACACGAGCGTCCGAACGCTAGTGCCCAGATCGGACGTCCGGGCGCTATTACTACCCCATGTTTTTGTGTCATAACTGATGCTTAACACCCCATGACCACAGAAGCCCAGAAAAAACCAGCTCCATCAACTCTTTCCCGTAATGCTAACCGTAGTCTATCTATTAAATAAGTAGGTATAATAGTATAATAGCACTGTATAAGAAGGGAGAGAAGCTTTGAAAAAACCAGCTCCATCAGCTATTTCTCTTCATAGTTCATCTAGATTTATGGGAGCTAGAGCTGTTTTAGTGTTACCGTACTCAGCAGGTTTAACACTACACAACGGTGCATTGGAGGCAAATGTTAGAGTTGATCACCAATTGTCTTAGATCTACCAAAGATTGCTGAAAATTACAAATGAGTTAAGCTTGAGACTTAGATGATTATGAGGCCAAGTTCAACTTGTTTAACTAGTGAAGCCCAAGCTTAAGGCAACAAGCTCGCTAAAAATCGTCTTGTTAACTCCTCTAAAATAAATCTCCTTGTGTTTCTCGTATCATTTTTATCGAAGACCAACGAATTATAATACTTCTTAGACCCTGATGTAAAGTACTTTTGTTTCTTTTTAAGAAAACACTAGGGTTTTTAAATACTTTTCTATTTCCAAAATTGTATAGTGTTTGGATGTAAAGATTTCCGTAGTTTGAAAACTATGGTATTGTTAAAAACTATAGTCTTTAGACTTTTTAGACACTCCATTCTAAGTCTCTTTTTTCTAAACTATACTTTCTCGCATCTCTTGTTTTTAAATTGTTTTTATACTAATTTCTTAAACCATGATATCCAAATAGACTCAGTCTTTTTTTCCCTCGTATCCCTGACTCATTGCAGTGACCATCTCGTCTTCAACCATTAGTTTGATGCTATTTCATGTCTTTGAAAATTTCAAGTCGCTATATTTTAGTATCTTTTCCATTATATCAAATATGAAATTTATATTTTCTTCATTGTTTTCTTAATAAAATGACCTACGTGCTCTATCCCTTCACACGTTCAAAACGTCAAAAATACGGACAAAGTATAGAGAAAAAAAATTAAAAGATTTCATAGAAAAGTTTATGCAAATTTCTAAAATCTTTAGTATTTAAAAAATCATAAAAATTGGTTGTATCTTGGACAATTAATGGTTTCAGTTTTTTTAAGCCAAAATGATTTTTAAGATTAAATTGTTTTTTAATTGTATTTTTTCAAAAAACAATACTTAGATTTTTCTAAAAAAGTATTTATTGTTTTTTATAAATTTTATTTGAGCTCTGCGTCGACAGTGTGCCATCCTAAAACAGCCGTCTAAAATTCTCAAAAAAACTGCCGTCTAAACCGTCTAATGTAAAATCAAATCAAATATTTTTAAAAAGTTAGCTAACATATGTAAAAACGAAAAAGATTTTTTTTTTCCTCTCGCCCGTAGAAGTTCGGCTCGACGCCACCACCGCAGCCGTCGAGCTCCCGCCGTCTCTCGTAACTCATCTTCGACGGCGTCGAGCCGGCGACCACCTGGAGAGTTGCATGCCATGCGCATTCCCAATCACCCCGCCGATGAACTCCACGCCGCCACTTCCCCCGGGCTCGATCTCAATTGCGCCGTCGCCACGCTCCACAGACCCCATGGCAACTCGGCAAGTCTGCTGCTGACCCCACTCTCCGGGGTAGCCAGGATGCACAGACATACTAGTTCAGCTCTGCCTCCGCAACCTGATCTTACAGCCGTCAAATGCAGCTCAACGGAGCAGGTAAGCTGTTCGATTAATTAGGTCGATTTTACTCGATCAGGTAGTGGGCTCCGCGTAGGATAACCATTTCTTTGAACGAGTGTAGCTATAAACCTAAAACCATTCCACGTATGAGAAGATCTAGGAAAATGAATGATGGTAAACTGATGACAAGTGTGTTGGAAATTTCCGTGGAAAAAAGATATGAACCCTAAATACAGATAAGTGGATGGGATTTTTTTGCTTTTCCTAACTGCAAATGTGTAACATCCTCCGGTGACACATGCTAATTTCTGGGAATTCGATGCAATTCCTTCTCTCTAGGTAGTTTCCAAGATTCGAAATTAAAGTCCTTTTTGAAAGAGAAACTATTAGCGAGCAGTGCTACATTTGGTTGGAAGATTATATAGATTAATTAACCACCATACACAAGGGAAATAGAGAACTGTGAGTAGAGGGAAAGCAAGGAATGGTATTTTTTAGATAAAGGAATCAGACTAAATTATGATATAATACAGAGGCACAAGATGTGCCTGCTATTTTGATACATAGTTTAAGTAAGCATGTAATTCTAACTATTCTGTCAGCAAGAATGGATGCAGATCTGATTTCTTCAACATGGTGCATGACGTATCGCAGGCCACCATGACACCTGCAGTGCAGGAACAGATGACGCAGATAGAGAGGAGATGGTTGGGCGACCCAGGAGCCTGTGCAAGCACTGTGGAGGCATCAACTCGTCCAGGCTCGGCTTCAGCAACTTCAGTGGGTTGTTCCTCATCAGTGGCCTGACCACTGGCCTTGCACTCCTCATCAGCCTCAGCATCCTCGTCTACCAGAAGCGAGATAAGCTCAGGGTTGAAGTGTCTCGCACCAGGTTTATGTTACTGCAGAGGCCCACATGTGGCTTGAACGCCTTCGCAGTACGGAGCACAGGGAGTCACCCATAATCAATAGGCAGGAAGGTGAGTGTGAGAGGGATGTGTATGGATCAACTCAGCTTCAAGGAGATGCATAAGGTGTTGTCAAAAAAAGGGAGATGCATAAGGGAATCAGCTGTACTTTTGTCCTTTTGTTTAGATGAATTTGCTTCCTTCCTTGATCTTATAGCACTTTATTAGATAGGCGCGTCAAACTGCTGGATCTCATGACTGCTCTGAAAGATTCACTTGTTTGAAGATAATGGAGCGTGAGGTTTGCGCAATGCTCTCATCAAAATGGTTCATGATCTTTGTATCTATGTTTCCTGTTTAGACCGGTGTTGTCGCTTGGCTGTCTGGGTAGCTTCATTGGTAATAGCAGTTCAGTTGAGTTGTCATCTGAGCTTTTTTTTTTTTTTTACCCTGGCAGGCATTTTGTATTTCGCGGTTGTGCCTTCTGAACATTCTCAGCTGTCAACCTCACACCCAGAAGAAGTTTTAGGCTTTTATTAGCAGGGCAAGATTCGACCCCTTTACGATGTTTCTATGCAAGCTTGCAAGGAGAAATAATGCTAATTGAGTTTTAGAAACATGGTTACCTGATCTTTAGAGAAACAGACAAGTGACAAACTGACAATGATGCAACGTCTTTTGTAGATTTGCTAATTCAGATGTTTTTCCTTCAAATATTGTGAAAAATGTTCTTTTCTGGTTAAGCATTGTCACAGGGTAGTGTCAGAAGCTCCGGGATGGAACTTCTGGAGCTCTTCGTTAAGAAAACCAACGTAACAAAAACGGCAGTTGCAAGTCCAACCGTATATTCTTCAAAAAAAAAAAAAGTCCAACCGTATTTGTGACACTGAGAGGAGAGCAGGCACAACTGTAAAATGATCTCGTTCTCGGCACTCAGACCACAATTTTCACAGAATCAATAACCAAACCGGTGTAAGAGAAACAGATAACACTACATCATCTTGCAATTTACACACGTGCAAGAAATAAGAATGGTAGAGCCCTGGCCGGGGAATTAAAATCCGCTCGGCCAGCCAGTACAAGCAATCATCTAATCTAAGGTGAGATCCCTACAATACAATGCCACAAGCACAACTACATATGTATGTACATTATGAACAACCGGTGGATGCACACCTGGTGAAAATGCACTAACAATAGGTTAGCCCACAATATCAAGCCACTATTATCCACAATCAGTCACCAGCCAGCCTGAAACCAATGCTTGTTTGCAACAAAAGCAGCAATCTTGCCTTATATACAAATAATGCATCAGCTATTCAGTTCTCCCTCAGTCAGTCATCATGCTCTGCTGAGAAATCTGGCTCCGATGGTTTCCTGAACTTAGGCAGCTCTCTGATGATGGTGGCTCCTCTTCTAAGCGCGAGATTCTGTTCAGGGGAGGTGTCGCCTTCGTATGATCTCATGGAGGAGAATGACTCCCTCATACTCAGGTCCTTGGCCATCTTCCTCCTTCTCAGGCGGCGCCAAGCATGCTGGATGAAGCATGCAGCCCAGGTCCTCCAGTGGTGAGAGTAGTATCTGAACGTGTGCTGCAGCTTCCTGCTGTGGAGACGCCTGAATTGGCTGGCGACAAACCTCAGATCATCAGCTCGGAGAGCAAATGCCTCAACTTCAAGAATTGCCTTCACTGTCCGAGTGGATAATGGTAGGTTGAAGGTAGGCTTGGGACCGAGAGCCCATCCAAGGAGCTCTTCACCACAGAAATCACCAGGTTTGAGGGTGATTGAATTGAAGAAACCTGTCCGGCCACCATCTGTGGTGGAACTTTCCAGCTTACCACGAATGATAAATAACATCTCAGTCACTGGGTCGCCTTCACGGACAATATATGTGCCCTCTGTGCTCAAGGAAGATACAAGACGCTCGCATATGGCATCTAGAAGTTGATCGTCCATCTGGGAGAAAAGTGGGACCTGCAGCATTGCAAGATAAATGATTAATAAGTACTCATGATCAGGTTATCCATAAGACTGTAACCATTACAGGTGTGCCATTCATCACCTCACAAAGGGTAAGCATTCTACTAGCACTATCAACTGTATTGCTGACAAAAACATCGAGAGGGAAGATAGTAAACTAATTTACCCTACGAACGAGATCCAAGCAAAGGTGGCGCTTGATGTCACGTCGAAGATCTGTAGGTAGGGCATTCAATATAGATTCTTCATCCACACCTCGAGTTGCGAGCCACTTGTAATGAACAAATCTTCTCACTCTTTCCCGTAAGTCATGGGGCAGTTGCCTATGTCTCATCCACTCCTCAGTATCTCTCTGCTTTAGCCTCCACTCCTCAACCCTTGCTGTGATTGATTGCAGGTAGGTCTAGTAGAAAACATAATTTGATAAGAACAATGTTCCTTGTCAAAGAACCATAACATTACGCAACGAAAACAAAACTAACTTAATGCATGGACATGATGGGACTGGGAGCTTGTCGGTAAGGTTAACTGGTAAGATTTTAACCTTCCAACTTAAGATGAGCTAGAATATTAGCAGACTGAGAATCAGTATGTACTATCACACAATAAAAATGCACATACACTACCAAGTGGGATAGAATTTTGAACAAGTCAACAGCAAAACCTCAGGATTCTATTCCTCATTGCATATAGCATAGATGAAATTACCTGAACTTTTCCAATCAACTGTGCAAACAAGACTAGACCAACCACTGCCAAGAGTATAGCATACAGTGTCTCACCAATAAAGGTGCTCACACTCAACGTCTGGCCATAGCAACTGTAGAAAAAATGGGTACCAAAATAGCATGTTAGAAACATAATATGATCAATATACTGATTATTAGGTTAATTTTTTTTTGTTATGTCTTTGTGCGTTTTTTCCATGCATAACCCAAGTTGGCGTAGCATATGAGCACATAGATCTGCTTTTGTTATCTCTGAGTTTCTCTTTTACACGGAATACTAATATTGTACTTCCACAAGTTTTAAATGACATGGTACCTTTTTTTTCTTTGAGACAAAATTAACAGCCATAAAAGAACACGTGTTCAGCAAGTCATACCTAAGATTCTGCAAGCCCCACCAAAGGCAATAGATATACTTCTTCAGGAAGCTCTCATTAGGAGTTTTGTTTGATAACAATGGCTGGAACATACCGAAGTCAAATTTGGTAGTGTTCTTAGCATCACAGCTAGAAAAGACTAAAGTCCCATTCCAATTTGAATCTGGTTTTACTTCACAATACAGATACCGAGTGTGGCAATCAGTTTCATTGCAAAATTTTTTTTTTTCCAGCATGCGATCTGGCGATCAACAGATAGAAGGTACCACAGAGCTCCTAAAACCTGAAAGAAGAGAACTGCATGATTAGAAATTCCACTGTAGGATAGCAAGACAGAAAAAAAAAAATGTTAGCACTGTGCCACAGTCTAAAAGTAATATGACAAGTTCCAAAAATATGAAATGGCAAAACATTCAAGTATTAATCATATAAACATCATACATGGCTAGCAATCATGTATAACAGTAGATTGTATGCAGCTCCTTGCCAAGCAGTCTTTGCAAAAGCTCCAGTAATTTTGACTATTTTATCATTCAAGGAAAAGATGAGGTATAATCTGAGGATATACTGGAAAAGAGCAACCAGAAGCAGCATATCATTGCCATGCTCAGACGAAGAATATTTGATAGCTGGTATCACAGACCAAATAATGATCTGCAAGAAAGAAGAAAAGATATATATTAGAAACAGATTACAGCTATAACTCGGAACATCAGATATCAGATGGTTTCACCATCTACAAACTCTCAACTATAGCTTATAATCTTCAAGGGTAAGAAATTGAGAAGGCGTGTTTAATTTTTTTTTCCCTAATAACTTCTTTCCTACAAGAGAGCAGGTGTACCAGGGGGACACGGTGAATGAGAGAATGGGTGGAACCTTAAAAAGAAAGTTATATTTGGTAATTCAGAAGCACCCATTCGAATGAAAAACAAGTCAAGAACAAAGTATATATGCGACTTAACAGACTGCAGCATTCAGTTCCGAAAATGAGCTGAATTACCTGTGGTAAAGGCAAAGAAGCCACCAAATCAATTGCAAAGTCAGATCTCAAGTACTGCTTTGCGATTTCCTTAGGATCGGTGATGAGATCTCCTCGACCAAAAACCCCTAAGTTTGAGCTTGGATTAATATATGCAGTCCTGAACTTTATTATCATCTGGATGACATAAAAGAGGTCGACAATTGATCGGAATACAGTAACGATGATGGCTAGGCGTGTATCCTTCCTGACACAAGGATTGGTTTGCCTGTAATCGATTTCAGGCACATAGAAATACAGAGGGTCCATGAACAGAGCAACGAAGCATGACACACGAAAGACGTATATCCATATCAAGATGAAGTTGCTTGACGGGTCAATAATCTTGTTGTACCACAAGTCATCTCCTGCCACAAAGACCTTGTTTTTCCCCGAACTTCCCAAGCCGAGCCTGCTAGCAGCCAGTCCATGCGGCTTCTGGTGAATGGGTATGGTTGCCTTTGCCCTCTCATCATGGAATCTGTGAATGAAAAATAGCATTAGGATTGCCCTATAGGGTAACACCAAAAATAGCATATTGGACGCTTCAGTGATTGTTTGCTTTTATCAGTTATCAGTTCGTCGCCATCAGCACACCCAGAAATGGTATATCTTGCTATCCCATCATCCACATATATACTGCTAATCCCCTATCCGTTTCTACTCACTAGAAACTAAACTATAACTCCAATTAACTAACAAAATCACGGAACCCGCTATAGTCTTAGTACCGAACTAATTTTTGCTAACTTCTCAAGTCAGGTAGATTATCCGATTCCAAGGAAGGAGTAAAATCAAAGTACCAAACACACAATTCCAAGTTTCACACAGGGACTACGACTAACGAAACCCAGACCAAGAGTTCTTCCTCCCATGCCCCTCCAAAACCAAGAAAATTCGCTGCAAAATTGCGGCTTTCGATCACCTGCAGGCCACCAACCACTTCCCCAAGCCCCCAAAACATTCTGAGAAACAACAAAATTAGCACGGTAATCCTTGCGTTGTTCTGTGCTGACCTCACGGTCCTCTGCCTCGTGAGGGCCATCTCGTCCTCCACCCTCCGGGAGCCGAACCTCATGGGGCCCGCCCGTCCACCACTCCGCCGCTACACTCGCCCAAGAAACAGCCTTGCTCGCTCATCCGGCGCCGGAGCAGCCCAAGGCCGGTCCTTCGCCGCAGAGGAGACCGGTGGTGAGGTGCTCGGACGCTGGGAATCGCGGCCGCCCGCTCGGAGTTCGAGGAAGTGGGAAGAGGGAGGGAAGCGACAGGGAATGGAGCTGGAAAGCAAGAATTGCCGGGGACCGAAGACGGAGACCGTGCACTACCGACTCCCGTCGCGCTTGACCCGTTGGAGAAACAGTCCAAGGGTTGTTAGGGATAAAATTATGGAATTTCGGTTGAACTATTTTTTAAAGAAAAAAAAAGCATATCTAAATACGCTTTTATTACATTTTTCATATTTTGCATATACTTTCTCATTAGCCTGTTTGGCTCCCTGAAATTTCTGGAATTAAATTTATAGTATAAACTATAGTTATGGAAGAAAAATTTAAAATTCCACAACTTTCTAAAGTTCATAGAGTGAGTATAAGTCTATTTCAAATTCATAGAGTGAGAGGTGAGAAATGAATTCTATAGATTCTTCTTCTCCAACGTAAAAGTAAAGTTGTAAATGATTTCATAGATTTTTTTTTCCACAACTATAGTTTATACAATAAATTCAAGTGATATCATTATAAAACTTAAGACTCCCCTTTTTAATTAATTTTGAGTTTTGCGTTTAAGTTTTATTAATTATTTAGTTAAGAAAAGGGGATTAGGATAAAACTTAAAACTCCCCTTTTTTTAGTTAATTTTGAGTTTTAAGTTTTATCCTAATCCCCTTCTATATAGGTTGATATCATTATAAAGCAGCTACAAATCAATTTTTATAATTTTTGAATATTTATTTTGACCTGCAAAAAAATCATAGAAGTTACATTTATTAATTAAATAAGGTAATTTTAAAACATACAAAACTATTTATTTTTTAGGTTTCATATTTTTTTCTAGGTAGAGTACATCATGAAGAGGCTACACAAAAATTTTCATGAATTTAGCATGCAATAATAATTAGTTATGAAATAAACAAATATCAGTATTACTATAGAAAAATGTCAAAAGTTACCGTGCTAACGGAGTGAGCTGACGGTGTCGGGCGGATGATGAGATTGAACCGCAATTGAAAGTTCAGGGGGCCAAATTGGCCCTTTTGATAGTTGAGGGGCCAATTTGATCTTTCGATGAAAGTTCAAGAGTCAATTTGGCTATTACGCCTTTTCATTCTTCCATTCTATGATTGCTCCTCGCATTCTCTATTACTCTTCTGTTGAATTTAATTTTGTTGTGATTACAACCTTACATGAAAATAAAATTTTAAATTGTTCTTGGAACAACTATGGTTTTGCTTGCCCCAGTTGTGTGGCACTTAAAGACGTTGCACTTGCACGTGCAGCTGCCTACAACTGTTCGATGACAAAAGGCAGATATCGGTACTAAAATTTAGCTAAAAAAATTTAGCTAAAGTTTTATTTTAAAATTCTAACTACAAACAGGCCCTTCACCTCGCAAGACGGCTGGGGTCCCTTCTTTTTTTTTTTTTTTGCCCGAAGAAGAATAGAAAGAGGAGAGAAGAGAGCGAGGCGTGGTTGGCCGAGGAGCCAAAGCCAAGCGCCGTGAGCCGTGACTCCTGTCGGGTCGGGTCCCGCGCCACCTGCTCCTCTGCCCACGGACGTGACGCCGCCATGTGCTGACCTCGTCCGGCTAGGGATCCACCAGCGCCTCACCCAACCAACCAGGGACCGCGCATTCAACTATTTTTCTTTTTTAATTTGTTATAATAGCGGTCCTCTTTCTATCAAGGTTCATTGTTAATATTATTAATATTATCTGCCGCTGTCGTTCTATTTGGCCATAGATTCATCAAGGTTCGTCGTTTGAGTCCTTTGGGTCGCTAAAGATCTTTTAAGATTTTAGTATTACTAAACTACACTGGTAAAAGGGGACATGAAGCGTCAATGGTCGGTCGCCGTCCCCTCCGGCACCCGCACTGATTCTCTAATTTAAAAAATGCACGAAAGCAGCAGATAAAAACACACAAGTTAAAATGCATAGCAAAAACTTTTCCTGGCCAAAATGGCTAGCAGAGAAAGAATTCAAAGTTTCCTGGTAAGGAAGGATTTTCCTTGCTTTGCTTTGCATTCTCCTTCGGTTCTCACCCCTCAAGACTTGTCGATTGCCAAGACAATAGAACCATATGTTTGGTGTATGCGTAGGGATGACAACAGATCGAATAATATGCGCACAGCTAAAACGTACTCCTTCTGTCTCTGAATATTGCAACTTCTAGAATTGCCTTTAAGTCAAACTTTTTTAAACTTTAACCAAATCTTTAGAAAAAACATTAAAATATATGATACCAAATTAGTACCATTAAATTTATCATACAATGTATTTTCATAAGATACTCTTTTTATATCATAGATGTTGATACTTTTTTCTATAAAGTCGGTCAAAGTTAAAAAAAATTTGATACCCGTATCCGTCAGCTATGCTACATAGAGTACACTCACACAAGGTAAAAATATTATTAAAGTAGATAGAATTCATTTGTATTTTGAGCACGGGTGAAGTTGTACTCACGTTAGAACCTTATACCATATATAGCGTACACACCTCAAGTACTCTGCCCGACCCAAATTGTGTTTCACTTTTCTTTGCCCGAATTATATTTCACTTCGAATATATCTTAACTCCTAACTATGACAAAATATATATAAAAAAGAATTACATAACATAGGCCATCAAATTTAAACGCTCTATACAAGCTTTCACGGAACATTTATTTGAACTTACAGATGTTAATACAATTTTTTCAAATAAAAATAGGTTATTAGAAAGGGAGCATTATCTAGTGCAAACTAACTTCCCGTAAAAACCCGTTAAACCACGGTAAAAAGTCGCCTATATTCATAAAAAAAAAATCGCGTGTAGATGATATGATGATACACAACTTTTACAAAAATATTTGTCTAAAAAGTCGACTTCGTTTGTGAGATATAAAAATAATAAATTTCTACCAAATCAATAAATTTCTACCAAATCATTTGGACAAACTTTCTAGCTTAAAATTTATTATTTTTATATCTCACAAACAAAATTGAGTTTAGACAAGATATTTTGCAAGGTAGTGTATCATCACATCATCTACATGTGTGAATTTTTTGGTGAATTTAGATAACTTTTTACCGTGATTTACACAGGTTTTCACGGGAAGTTAATTTGCACTAGATATGTCCCCTATTACAAAAGTGTCTTTAAACTATACATGTAATACTTTTCTAAAAATTTGGGTTGAACTTTAAAAAGTTAACAAAAGGTACTAGTATTTGGTACCATTAATCCCTGCTGCCAAAAGAGACGTGTCACAACATAATCGTAGTAGTAGACAGCTAATGCAGAAAGTACGGCACGCCAACACCTTCAGGATGCGGTGTAAGCAAACTGCTGGATTTCAAGGGCCAAATAACAAAACCGGATCAACAACCTTCAGGATCTACTAGGAAATCCGAACAACCAACACAGCAAACAACAAAACATAAACCGTGGCAGATAGCAACCATGTGTTGAACAAATAGGTCGCCCATAATCAACTAGATGGTTACCATTATATGTCAAACAGCATCTGGCATTAAGCTATCCAACAGGAAACAAGCTAATAAGAATGTAACTACATTGTCCATTAGAGAAAAAAATGGTGGCATATTAAGGATGAAGGATTCGACTTCAACGCAGGCTCTATGATGAACATCAATCTGGGTGGCTGTATGGCACTCGAAGAAGCATCTATGAAGAATATCAATCAGGATGCTGCAGAGAAGGAAGCAGAAGGCGAAGACTTCCTTCGTCAAAAGCATCTATGAAGAATATGGCTCTGCTCGGCTGGTCCGCTCCCGGCTGCTTCTGGTTGGTTCTCTCTCACGCCGGCACAGTAGCCGCAGGCAGCAGACCAGCCAGAACCAGCCGCCAACCAACCAGCGGAACACACCATATGAATCAGGATGCTGCAGAGAAGGAAGCAGAAGGCGAAGAAGACTTCCTTCGTCGAAGGCAACATGTGGTGGCAAGTGGAGATCACAGAGCAAAACCGAAGTAGGCTGAACAAAGCATTTGTCCTGGTCAATTCATTTTCTGGCACTCACTAACCTGAGTCCTCTGAAGTAAAGGCATGATAACGCAAGTAGGCGAGTCATCCATCTAACATACTGCAGTTCCTGAGCCAGGAGCAGCGCAAGGAGACAGAACCTATGGAGAAACTTACCAGACGCTGCATTTGTCAGCAAATCAAACCTTACCAAATGGTATGAGAAGGAAAGTCATTACTGCTTTTGCGATGCGCAGCATCTTCAACGAAGCATGTGGTTTGCGAAGACGCGCAGGCAGACTAACACACGGCTGATTGAATGAAGCATGCGGTAGTGCGAAGACTGAAGAATGAAGAGCGCAGAACAAAACCATGAAGACAGAACTGAAAGCCGTAGTCGGCCGAGTCGTTTAAGCAGTGCAGGACGATGCCTTTTTACCACACAAGAAAAGACAGTAGGTCTTAGTTCAACAAATACACCCATCAAGAGGTTTTACTACTACTTATAAAGTAGACACAAGCATAATAAGGTATATATAAAAAAGTTATGAGAACCTTAACCAAAGTCAAGCAGTCGGCAAACGATCTTTCAAGCGGATTATTGATCATAGCTTTCCCAATATCTGTCACATAACACTCATCACATAAAAGGATCTGGCTCTAGCTCCTGCTGCGGCGGTATCTGGCAGTATCAATAGTAAAACTCATTTAATATTTTAGTAGCTGACAACAACAAAATGTGTAACTAAACAAGCATTACCCATTATCATAGGGAGACTCTTCTCGTGCACGTTTGTACTGTGGTGACCTGCTATAGCTGCGTCCACGAGCTGGTGACACGCCACGACGCCTCGGAGAGCGTGCTGCAGGACTGTAACTCCTGTTCGCAAAGATATGGATTCAATCAGATCCATTGTCCATTTTTCATAATATGAATTATGCAATTTGCTAAGAGTATTTCACAAGTACAGATTGTAAAGAACAAAAAGATGAAGAGTGCAGATATTGCTTTTGCTCATTTGATGGACAGTTTCCGCCATTAATCATTCAAAATCTAGGCTGTTAGCGAATGTGAGGTCAGAGGAATTATTAGAAACTTCCCCATAAGTGCATGATCCATAGTCACCCCCACCCCCCCCCCCCCCACAAAAAAAAACAAAGAGCAAAGTGAAACCCGTATATGTCTGATCTGAGTTCATGATGAAACAGAAAAAATGAAGTGGCTTGGCATCTGGATATAAAGACTGTAATACAGTAGCGACATATATACACTAACAAGTAATAACAATAACGATAGTCAGTGAGTAGGGTAGAAAAATAAACACGAGTTCATTCACCTTCTACCATAACTTGGACTCCGGCGATATCTGGGACTGCGACTGCGGCTACGGCTACGGCTTCGGCGCCTTCCACTGCCAAGACCTCCAGAACCAATCCTCAAACGGCACTCACGAGCGAAATGGCCAGTCTCACCACACTCATAACACTTGGACTCAGACCCACCATACCGGTCCACGACCACCACGACCACTGCTGGCATTACGAGATAGCTCAACTCTCCATCCATTCTTGCCTACAAAACCATAAATATATTTCTATAATCAGCCAGGATTAAAACATTTGTACATGACCATAAACAAGCAAACACACACACTGTGACTATAAAACAAAGAAAGCACAAATATGATCTCAAAAAGCAAGAAGAATACCACAGATCAAATCAATTGAACTTTAACAGAGACTACTACTCATAAGCACAGAAATAAGTTCATTAGGGCATGCAGTCTCCAATATGATATTGACCAGCAATAGCTACAGAATATAAATTACATTTACGAACGGACTACGGAAGGACTTTCTTGATTTTGTGTCATCAATCCAGATGAAATTTTACATACAGATAAGTTAAAGTTTAACTTACAACATACCTAAATTGAGTTATATTTGGTATATTAGGAATATCTTCAATGTTTCCTACTTTCTCTATTCCTGCAATGGCCAATAGTTGTGACCAGACCAGGACAACTGTACCCAAGCCCAAATCCAAATTCATAATTCAATATATCATTAGCCCTGAATGTAATTTAATAGCAACTCAGATATTCCACACAAAGAACAATGACAACATATGGAATGTCATATAAACATCTCACGCAACATACTGTGAAAGGCTTATAACACGTTGACAGCAATACATTGATCACATACCATCTAGGTCGCGGATTGCATCCTCAGCGTCCCTCTTATCATCAAAATCAATAAATGCAAAGCCAGGTGGTTTCCGAGCAACCCAGACACTGCTTCCACAAAACAAAAACATGAAAAGTGCATCAGAATCATCAGCATCAAGCAGCATACATCGATGCAAGATGTAATTGCATGCATTCAATCAACGATATATAATGGTACAGAACTTTGTACAGGGTCCAGAACAGCATCATTTGGTGTTCAGAGTATAGGCCATATCATTCACTTTGTATTCAGATAACATAAAGCCCCACACTAATGTAAACCAGGGACTATCACCAAGTGAATTTGACAAATTGTACCATGCTCAATCAAAGAAATAATTGCCACAACCCATGTACAGCACTTTTTTTTTTTTTTGGTGGGGGGGGGGGGGGATGATGCATATTTTAAGGTGATATATCACAAGCATGTTAGTGCAACAATATACAGTACGGTAACAGTATATTGTACACTAAGCAGGAGAGGATTTGCAACAATAACAGGAGACCGTGATGCTCACCAAATAGTCAATCGTCCGTGAAACCCACTAAACCAGGATGATACTAATCTATCACCAAAACATGGAGCGTACAACACTTCTACTTGGCACACAATTCTTTGGTTCCCTATATCTAACAAAATTTTGCCCTTATGGTTATCATAATCATCCAAACGGGCCCACACAAGAAAACACACGTGAATTTCTAATACGAGCCACACCAATCACACTGAATCTAGGGATCTGAGGCGAGTGCACTGACCTGCGAAGAACCCCGAACGTGCGGAACTCGTCCTCCAGCTCCCGAGCCGTCACCCGGGGGGATCCAGGTTGCCGACGCATAAGCGCCCATCAAAACCGATCACCTGCAAAATCATTCGCCACAAACGGACACGGAAAACAATTAGATTTCGGCAAAGCCAGTCACCCAGAAGGCCAGAAACTTTGTACCAAGAAGAAAAGAACCCAACGGCGCGCTTATGGGAGCCGTTAGCCCCCCCCGCCTCCCCGAACCCCCACGCCGCCGCCCGCCGCCGCTGACCCAGATCCGCCCCGCCCCCAACCTCCCCTTCCCCAACCGCCGAGGCCGCCTGCCGCCGCTGAAAACCCCCAGACAGGCTTCACACCCCCCGCGTCGCCCTGGTCAAGCCCCCGGAAGACCCCACCCGGCACCCCCGTTTGAGCTCCATTGTTGTGGGCTCCCTCCACATCCCTCTCGCCGCTGCAACCTCTCCGGAACGCCCTGCCGCAGCCTCCCAGCGACGCGTTACCTTCGCCCCTGCTCTCTCTGCCAGCTTGCCCCCACATCGCCGCCATTACTCCCCGCCACCAACCCACCATCACCCCAAATCCTGCTTCAAATCCACCCCCTCAGTCTTCGCAGGCCGCGGATCCGGCCGCAGCGCGGCCACTGGACATCCCCACGCCCGCACTTATGGCGCCTCTCCCTGCCGGGGCCGGTGACAAGATTGGTATTCAAGCCGACGTGCGTGATGTCGATGGCTGGTCTCGCGTTCTCCCGAAGCACTGGTGGCGCCGCGCTGACTTCACTCCTCAGGGGGAGTTACGTCGGCCAACGCCCCGCCCACCTACGCCTCGCCCATCCATTGCTGAGCGCCTGCGAGGTAAATGCCTGCGCTGCCTGGCTGGAGGCCACCGTGCAGCCGATTGCAGAGACCCGGTCCGCTGCCTTCACTGCGGGCGCATTGGGCATAAGGCTCGAGACTGCAGGGGCCCTGGCCTGCAACGCCACTCAGCTCCCCAAGCCTCGACCCTCCTGCCGCCCCAGCCCCCAAAGCTCGACGCCGCCACCTTCCCCTGCATGCCCTGCTCTGCCATGGCTTTGCCAGGGGACCCGGAGCTCCGCCCGCAAGAGACTTCAGCAGTTGCCGCGACAAGCGGTGATATGGAAGCGGAACAGCAACGCATGTCCTCGCACGCCGTGGTGGCGTGTCTGTGTGAAGACAAGGAAGATGTTGACCCAAGGCAAGTCAAGAGGGCGTTCTGCTCCCGGCTGGGTGTCCTTGACAAGGACATCAAGGTGGTGCGCCACATGCCGGAGGACTTCCTCATCGTCTTCGAGCACCCGCACCACCGCGACGCAGCCATCGGCATGAAGCGCCTATCGGTTGGCGGCTTCCTCATCAAGATCATGCCTTGGCGCTTCCTCAACTACGGCAACCACTGCGACCTCCGCCACCACGTCCGTATCTGCCTCGAGGGGATCCCCGTCCATGCCTGGAACGAGAACATCGCCAAGCGCGCCGTGGCAAGGTCCTGTGACCTCGACTACGTGGATCACCGCTCTCTGCGCCGTGATGCTCTGTGCCCAGACGACACCAGAGTTCTGTGCCTGTGGGCATGGACGTACAACCCATCTGATATCCCTAAGGTAACATGGCTCACACTAACGGGTAATGCAGTGACAGCTCATGACGGCTTGGCTCCTCCAAGGGGGCGGCGAGGCCTCACCTTCAGGGTCCTAGTGCATCTCGACCGAGTCGAGTCCCCGGCGGACGACTACGGCCACGTCACGGCACGGGAGCTCATATGGAGATACGGCGTCATCGACGGGGCGCGCGCAAGACAGGGAACGCCGTGCCTCACCGCTTGAAGCCCCGGCCGCCGCGAGGGGGGCGGCAGCAGCGACGATGACGGCTCACGCCCCGCGGGCGGCGTGACGACAAGGGCCGTGGCTGGCGCTTCCCGGCTCGTCCGCAGCCTCTCCCGTGCCCGGACGGAGGTCGTGAGCGTGACCGCTCCGAATCGAGGCACGGGCGACGCCGTGACGGCGCGTCCTCCTCTATCGCTGGTCACCGCCGACGCGAAGCTGCGAGCGGCGGCAGCGAGGGCTCCGCGAACGCCACCGCTCGGGCGTCTCCGAAAGCAACACCACTCGCGTTCCTCCTCGGCCCCGCGCGTGAAGCGTAGCCACAACAGCCCGCTGGACGCATGCGAAAGGCCGGCGTCGAGCTCGACGCCTCGAGGCGTGAGACATCGCTTCATCCAGCCTCGGGCTGCAACTCCACCGGCCAGCGCACCAACCTCGCATCGGCCGACGAGGACACGCGGGCGCTAGCCGCTAACGCAGCAACCGCCCAAACGCAAAACCGGAAGCCCGGCGATCCCGGCGCGTCGAGCCAAAGAGAGCCGTCAACGAGCAGCGCTGCTTGCGCAACCCAAGGTGCAGTTTTTGGCGATTAGTGATTGACAAGGATGACAACTTCGCCAAAACCCGCCCGGCCGGCGGTGCGATCCCCACCTTGCCGGGTGGCGTCCCCAAGCGATGCTTCTCCATTTGTGCGGGGACCCTTTGCCAGTGGTGGAAGGCTGCTTTCAGGCGCCACCGGCTTTCGGCCAGGGCCCCCACACTTCCCACCCAAGCCTCGCCAAGACCCACCGCTTTTGCACACAGGGGAACACACGCCCCACGGCCTCTCCCGTCCGCAGTCACTTGCACACCAACGCTCCCGGCCCGCCCCCTCGCGTTCAGCGCTCCAGGCGGGCGTTGTCTACGTCGAGCCTTGAACCCGAGGCCGAGCAGGCCGGGCAGTGCGAGCCCAAAGTGCCACCAACAGAGGACCAAGACCATCCAACGGGAGAGGCTCTGGAAGAACCGCGTGGCGCAGAGCACGCGGCGAGAACCTTCGTCCGCGCAATGTCGCGCGTCCGCCCCGCCCCTTACGCAAGCTCCTCACGTAACCATCCCCAGGCTTGGCGTCGGCAGAGGGCCCCTGTTCGCAAGAGCGTCCGCATCGCCTCCAAGAACTGGCCTGCTGGTGACACTCAGGCGAAGGCACGCCAGGTTTTGATGAAGAAGCTCGGCCTCCTGGAGGAGGAAGACCTCTCGCCGGACGATCACTTCCTCAACTACGTCAGCCTCTTCAGGGGCCCCCTCACCGACGATGCTGTCAAGGCGATGACGGCTCTATGCGGCCTCGACGACACCGCCACGGCGTCTGCTACTCAGGCCTAATTGCTGAAACTTCGACAAGGGTTCCTTCTCTACCATCCATGATAGGCAACATATTGTACTTCGTCTACTGCAAAGTCGTGTGTATCCAAGTCTGTCTCTGCTCGCCAATGTTGTGCTGCGTCAAGGTGACAGCCAGGGGCCTAAGGTCACCGTCGCAGCCATCTAGGGAGCCAGACTGTCAACTCAGTCCACCGGCAGCCCCAGGCCTTCAGCCTGGCCGGTTGGATGCAGCACCCTGTAAGCCTCTTGTTTTTACGGCAGCCACAAGCCTTCAGTCGCCGATCAAGAGCCATGCCTCCTCTGCTTTTATCAATAAAAATTGTCTGTGGTGTCAGTTTCACTTCCTTCTACTGAAAGGGTTTATCCCCAATGCTTATGGCTCAACGTAACTGTCGAATCTTAAACTGGAATGTGCGGGGACTCAACGACGGTGCGCGGCGTGACTCCGTCTGTGAACTAGTACGCGATTCTGCTGCCACTATTGTATGTTTGCAGGAAACCAAACTTCAGGCGGTAGATGACAGTGTGGTTAGGCGCACCTTGGGTCACCAATTTGTGAACAATTATGCTGTCCTGCCGGCTGTCCAGACCAGAGGTGGAATTCTTCTAGCTGTGGCTAACAACTACTTTGCACTATCAAATGTACTCCTAACTGCCAATGCCATCACAGCAACTATCTCCATGAGAGCTGACGACATCAAATGGCAGATTACGGTGGTCTATGGGCCACAAGGGGATGATGCAAAATTGCAATTCCTGCAGGAACTGAAGAATATCCCACGGCCTGATCATGGTAGATGGCTGATCCTCGGCGACTTCAACCTCATTTACCAGGCGGAGGACAAGAATAACGCTAACTTAAATAGACGGCTGATGGGTTCCTTCAAGGCAACAATAGACAGCCTGCTTCTAAAAGAGATACGGCTGAACGGCCGTCGCTTTACCTGGAGTAATGAGCAGGATGCCCCGACTCTCACGAGGATTGATAGGCTACTCTGCACGGCGGAATGGGAGCTGCTTTTCCCGGCATGTTTCCTGCACTCCTTACCTTCCCTCATGTCCGACCACACTCCTCTTCTCTTGCAAGGAGAGCTGCAGCACTTCCAAAATCCCAACTTTCGCTTTGAAAATTTCTGCACCAAACTGGACGGTTTCCAGGAGCTTGTACAGGATACTTGGAACATACCAGTGGTCTCCACCCAACCACTCAAGCGCCTACACATCAAATTATCTCGGGTTGCCAAAGCTATCAAAAAATGGCGTAAGGAAAAAATCGGTGATACAAGGCTGCAGCTCGCCATTGTCAAAGAAATACTACTTCAATTGGAGGCTGCCCAGGAACACAGAGTTCTCACCCAACAAGAGCTTGATTTAAGACGTCGCCTAAAAATTCGAAGCATCGGGTTGGCAACAATTGAAAAGTCCAGAATAAGACAAAAATCACGCCTCACAAATATTAGATGTGGTGACGCAAATACAAAGCTTTTCCACATCCGTGCAAGCTCGAGGGCTAGAAAGAAATACATCCAATGCCTACAGGATGACAGTGGGGTCGCTGTTTTGCACGAAGATAAAGAAAGGATGATCTATGATCACTTCCATGGCCATCTGGGCTCCACGATCCAGCGGTCAGCTTCCTTCTTGTGGCCTGCACTCGGTTATGCTCCACGTGACCTTTCGGAGCTGGAAGCGCCCTTCTCCCTTGAGGAGATCAGAGAGACAATCTACTCCATGCCGGGAGACAAGGCGCCAGGCCCAGATGGCTTCACAGGTGCTTTCTTCAAAACTTGCTGGGAGACCATCAAGTTTGACATAGCAGCAGCCATCAATACGCTTTTTGATATGAACTCTCAGGGATTCGACCTGCTGAATTCAGCAAATATTGTCCTCCTCCCAAAAAGACCCGATGCCAAGCGAGTAACCGACTACAGACCAATCAGCCTGATTCATAGCATCGCCAAAATTTTCTCCAAGCTTCTCGCCAACAGGCTTGCGCCACTATTAGACTCCCTAGTTTCTAAGTGCCAGAGCGCCTTCATAAAAAAAAGAAGTATTCACGACAACTTTCTCTATGTCCAGAACACAGTCAAGTACTTACACAAATCCAAGACCCCGGCATTATTCATGAAACTCGACATCCAGAAGGCATTTGACACGGTAAACTGGAGCTACTTGCTGGAGGTTCTGCAGGCCCTTGGATTCGGACCTCGCTGGCGTGAGTGGGTATCCATCCTGTTTCGCACAGCATCCTCCAGGGCGCTGCTGAACGGTGTCCCAGGTGCCAAATTTCAGCATGCCAGGGGGGTACGGCAGGGCGACCCGCTATCACCTATGCTATTCATTCTAGCAATGGACCCCCTACAGCGGCTATTGGACCTCGCAACTAATCATAACATCCTCACACAGCTGCCAGTTGCCACGGCTAAATGGCGATGTTCCATGTATGCTGACGACGCGGCAATCTTCCTAAATCCCAGAAAACAAGACATCGACGCCATCAAAATCATCCTTCAGGCTTTCGGCGAGGCATCGGGCCTAAATATTAACATGGACAAAAGCTCAATCCATCCGATCCGATGTGAGGGTATCGACCTCGAGCACGTTCTCTCAGCCTTTTCTGGGACCAGAGGAACCTTTCCTTGCCGTTACCTCGGATTGCAGCTGCATATAAGGAATCTACAGAAGGTGCATGTCCAGCCCCTCATTGAGCGTATTGGCCAACGCTTACCAGGTTGGAAAGGCAAGCTCCTCAACAAAGCAGGGCGGCTAACATTAGTTGTTTCAGTACTCTCCTCCATGCCTATGTACCACCTCACAGTCTTCCCACTTGCCGCCTGGGCCAAGAAAAAGATTGACAAAATTCGCAGATCCTTTCTTTGGAAGGGAGAGGAGAATGCTAATGGGGGTCACTGTCTTGTCAATTGGACAACAGTTGCCACACCAAAAACCCTTGGAGGCCTTGGGGTACCCGAGTTGGACAAATTCGGGAGGGCTTTAAGGCTGCGTTGGTTATGGCAGGAGTGGACGGAACCTTCCAAGCCATGGGTTGGTTCTGAGGTCCCTTGTAAGCCAGCGGACAGACTTCTCTTCAACGCTTCAACCACTGTCACTATCGGAGATGGCAGGAAAGCAAAATTCTGGCATCATAGCTGGCTGGATGGTGAAGCTCCTAGGAACTTAGCACCACATCTTTTTGAGCTGGCAACAAGGAAAAATAGATCCGTCCATCAAGAACTCCACAACTATGCTTGGATTCGGTCTATTAGGAACAGGATAGTTACAGCCACCCATGTGGAGGAATTTGTCTCCCTTTGGATCAGACTTCAAAACGTTCAGCTGCAGCCTGGAGTGCAGGACACCATTGTCTGGAAATGGACGCCTGATGGAAAGTACTCGACTCGTTCAGCATACCAAATTCAATTCTATGGGACCTTCAGGAATTTTCGGCCAGATCTCATTTGGAAAGCTCACACGGAAAACAAATGCAAGTTCTTCGCATGGGTCCTTATCCAAAATAAAATCCTCACGGCAGACAATTTGCAACTAAGAAATTGGCCTCATCAAGATCACTGTGTCATGTGTAATGGGCCATTGGAGACCGGCCTCCACCTCTGCCTCCTATGCCCTACAGCCAAAGAGATTTGGAGACTCGTGTTGGCATGGGAGCATTTTGACATTGATGCAGTCCAACTTCAGCCCCAACCGACAGAGTTAAAGTCATGGTGGGAGCAAACGGTAGCCAAAGTCCCGAAGGAACGGCGAAGGCATTTCAATGGAGTCGTGATATACACAATGTGGAACATCTGGAAGGAAAGAAACAGAAGAATTTTTCAAAATGAGATCATAGATGCTCGACAGGTGGCCCTCAAGGCCAAGGAAGACATTGACACGCGTCGTAGGGTATTTATCAACCCGGTCTAGCTACTTTGATTTCGCTGCCGCAACCTAACGGGGGTGCTGTGTGTGTCTTTTCTCTGTTTTGTGCATGATGGCTTTCCTGCTCTTCTAAACCCTATGTATATATGAACTTCTTTCCTTCCTTAATTGAGAGGCAGAGCTCCTGCCATGTTTTTCGAAAAAA
>JADLZL010006145.1:0-45193 GCA_015844335.1 Chrysopogon serrulatus | reverse complement strand
ACTTCGTAGCCCTGTTCCGCTCCTGTGTACTTCCCCCGCTGGTGGTTCCGTTCCGTTCTTTCGCCGATCTTTTCTGGCTGCTGGTGGGTGCAGGTGCAGGTGCAGGTGCAGGTGCAGAACTGCAGGTACCGCAGCATGCATGCTCACGGTCCGCACAACCTGCTCGCGAAGCAACCAACCACCCTGTACTCCTCCGCCTGCTGCTGCCATGCCAGTGGGCAGTGGCAGAGAAATAGTCGTGTCCCGTGAGCGCCTTTCCTCGCTCCGGCCTCGCGCGCGCGGCGTGCCTCGACCTCTCGTTTCCATGATCGCGAACGCCAAACCCCGGCCGGCAGCTCTCGAGCCGGAACCATCCATCCATGCATGTGATCGAGCGGGGGCGGGGCAAGTTGCTGGCAGTTGCATTGGCTTTCTGTCTTTTTTTGCTCGATCAATAATAAAGTGGACAAATATACAAGTTTGTGAACGGTGGTGGGTGGAGAGCCGCCTTGCCATGCCAGTTGCCACATCTACTCTCGCGTTCATCATGCCGCCATGCCGCCATGCGGGCAAGGGCCAACGCAACGCAACACGATTTGACAACGATGCTGCTAGTATTTGATCCGAGCTTTCAGTTCCGATGGGCGGGGGAGGCAGATAGTTATTTGCTTGCTGCCATCCCCACTCACTTCTCTTGGCACATGCATGGATCGAACTGCATGCGCAGTGTGTTAGTAGTGTGTCCGATTTTTTTTTTTTCCTGACTTGGGGATCTTGGGCTAAGTTTCTTCTAGAGAAGATTAATAACCAACCATAAAAATATCACATTTGTTCTGTTAAATATATAATGTGAACAAAACTAAAATAAAATTACAACGGTGGTGGCAGATTTGTCCCTCCTGTTTGATTAAAAAACAAAACTAAATGAACTATATGTAGTTTAGAATAAAATTAGCCAAACATTAAAAAACCAGATTTGCTCTGTTAAATCTACGGTGAAAAAAAATTAAAGTGGATTACAGTTTGTAATAGACAAAGTAAATACATGTACCAGCTCGGCAGCTCTTAAAAGATTCATTCGGGAGTTTCTTTTTCTTTTCTGAAGAAAACAGTGGGAACTATTTCGTGCCTAGGTTCACTTCTTCGTATTTAGTATTGTTATGTCTGAAAACAAAAAAATGCTCTTTTTTTATATGCAAGCAAACAAAGAAGGGTTTTTTTTTGTGCTAGGTGTGTGTGCCGCACAATAAACCATAGGTGCCTCGGGTGTGCGTATAAAATAAACCACAGTTCTATAACATTTTTTGACTTTTAATAATTGCTTGACCATTCGCCTTATTCGGATGTTTTATATAAATATCATGTATCTTGTATAACTTATATTAGTATTATCTTTAATAATGATTTACTTATTTTATAATATGTAAAAATTTTAAATAAGGCGAATGGTAAAAGATGTTGAAAGTCAAAGAAGGTAAGCCTACTGGGCCTCCTCCTGCCCGACCTCCATCGGGGTCGTCAAAGGCTCTCTTCAACAGCATGTATGCGTCAACATGGCCCATAGGTTTCACATGAGTTTTGCTGGGCCATTATGGGCCCCTCTTGGGTCCGGGTAGTGCAATTAGTTGGGTTCATTGCGTGGCAGCTGGCAAGTACCTTAGGAAAAAGGAAAAACAAGCGCGGGCTCATTTAAGAACGGAAAACCATAAGAGGAGCCCATTGGACAGCTTTTTTCTTCTTTCTTTATTATCAGTCCACTGGACAATATTCGCTGAACCGTGTTAGATGAACGCAAAGTCATACAAGGAACTCAAAGGCTGGGCCCATAATTGGGGTGGATCAAATGGGCCGAAACAGACACAAAAAAGCAAGCATTAATGATCCTTTCTTCTTTGGCTAGGCCACGTTTGGTGCAGCTCCTATGGCTACGGCCTTTAGTGTACTTGAGAAGTACAGTAAAGGGTTGTATGCGGAGACATACGAGACAGAGGAAAAGCGGGTTGTAAGTTTATATCTGATTTAGTCACGTGAACTGCATATAACTAGCATCAGACTGTCTTATTAGTCTTGCTCTGACTTAATCCTCCAGTTTTAGTAGGAATTATAAACCGGCTAATAACTGAAATGACTATTTTTTTTAAGAAAAATACTGTTGAAATAGTTGATAAACTGACGAGGCCGTGCACACCACTTTCACTTTTCAGCATTTACGCTGACGCAAGCGCTGTGCTACCGAGCAGAATCGTCTCTGCATCTGATCAGCACGATATGGTCTGATATCGAATCACCACCTAATCCTCCTCAGAGCAGGCAAATGGCAAGATGACAAGCGCATATGTGCCTGTGTGGTGTGCCTGTCTGCTGTCTCTCTTCGCTGGCTCTGCTCATCCTGTATTACTCTTGTGGTTGCTCCCCAACTCCAATAGCACACCGCACATGCTGCTGGATTACGACACTGGGTAATAATCAAATATATGTCCCAGCGTTCTTGCTCCCACAAATATATAAGTACACATGTATGCAAAAAGGTCTTTGAGTTTGAGCTGTGAATGCTGCAACTTTTTCAGTCTTGAAAAAATATCTTAAACGCTCAAGTTCTGATTGCTTTGAGTGAGCTCCACTTTTTCTGACTGCCCGTCCTATGATGATAGTGGGATCGGAGCTGAAAAGGAAGTCGTATTTCTTTTTGTTGTTGATACTGTCCGACAAACCACATTGGCATCCACATCATATTCAATTATTCATTGTTCCGTAAGCAGACCAATACCTACTAATTTATTCGGTGGCCATTAGATTAGAATTCAGTAAAGGCTATATCTTCTCTTGAGCAGTTTCAGTGTCCAACGATAATAAATTTGCAGAACACCACCACTGAAGACACTCACTGGATGGAGTCTCTTTAAAATGAGTGTGTTGTTGAGCCCTAGTGGGATCAGGAAAGCCGAGTACTAATTCTGAGCTGCTCTTCTTCTCTCTTTTTCCTAAAAAGCATATGTTTTTAAGTCTGTTTTTTTAAAAAAATGAATAATCTGCTGCATTTAGTACCTTAGTGCAAACGTTGTACTGATGTACTCCTGTTTGTGCCAGAAAGGGAGGCTTTAACGTGGACAAAAACATGCATTTGGTAAAGGGAGCAGCACAATTGAACCAACACGCCCACCTGAAAAAAGCATATGTCAATCAGGTACTCCCCCAAAAGCAGCCACCATAGTCCATAGGATTCTCTCATGATATCTTGTTGGTACATGGGCATAAATTCTGAGGATAGAGCACTAGAGCAGGCAGGCGCAAAGGGAGCACGCAGAGATGAAAAGACGATGTGACGGGCGCGTGCACAGGAACCGGGAATCGTATTTGCATTTTCAGGATTTGGTAATTTGGTGGGTGCTACTGCTGGCCATATGTTTTTATTCCATCAACATCTGCCAGTTCTTGGACGTATAGTGTATTGGATGTGTGCCTGTGTATTCCTGCTGCAGCTGGCAACTGTCACTGAAGGAGGATCGATGCAGTCTGCGGATTCCTTTTGCTCTCTCCCATTCTGCAGAGAAGGTGCCACCAAACCTGCCCACTGGCCACCTCCGAAATTCAGCATGGTCGGAGTACTGTACTATAGTATGGAGTATACTGTGTATGTTCTTGGTAGGGTGTAGTGTATTTATTTATGTTCTTGCAACTTGCAAGGGACCAAGGGTGATGCAATGCATTGCAGTTGCAGTCTCTAGCTAGGGCTCTAGAAGACGAGGGGGCACTGGAGTGGTTGGCGACCAATCGGCTGACCTGTTCTTGGGGTTCCTGCAAAGGACCAACTGCTCGTTAGCTGACAGCATGGCGACGTTGCCTCAGGAGACGATGACATCGCAAAGGGACATCATCGATCGTTTGATGTATTCCTTGGTAGTAAAAATGATTGGTTCAGGCGCTCTTTCCAGCGACAGTAGAATCCAACCCGTAATAAACTGCACGCACAATACAATGGGCTAGTAGCCACATACACCTGCCTGATGCCTGTGCTCTGCAGCGACCGATTCAGAAGCGAATGTTCATGCGTGGTAGAATAGAAAGCAACTCTACTGTACATTCGTCAAGGGCGAGGAAGACGACCACCGGATGATCCCTCACCATGAGAAGGAGCAGCTGTACTGTGCAGAGTCCAAAATAAGCAGGCCAGAATCCTTGCTTTTCTGAAGGCAATGGCGTGCCGGGCTAGTACTGGCCTATGTTCTCTGCTCATGATCTGACCTGACCTGACCTGACCTCATCAAAGCGTAGCCAAAATCATTACTAGATTAATGGATTTAAGGACGTCTTATCTGATCTGATTTATTAGTCATCATCGTCAAGCAAAATTCGAGACCAGCACAACAACACCCATCGCGGCAGCTGAGCGGCCTGATCAAGCAAGAGGCGAGGAGAGGGCGAGCATAGATAGGTACCCCATCGTCATCACCCTTTCTTTACCGGCAGTAATTTTCGGCTTTGTTCCGGCCCTGTAAATTGCACGGCTGAGAGGTGAGACGAATCCGATAGAGATTACCCCGATCAGCTCTGACAGCGCTAGGGAGAGCTCGTGGGCTCGTCGTGGCTGTAGCTTCCACCGGAGAAAGTCTTTGCCCTACTGGCAACTGCTGACCGTATTAACCTTGTGATGGCTACAGGCTACTCCAGCAGCATATCCGTTCCGTTCCGTTCCGTGGCTGGCGTGCAGATGAGGAAAAACCAGCCGCATCTTCACGTTCAGTCCACGGTCGAAGGGCGCCGCCATCCGCCAAGGCTCCTAGACTTCGCAGCGCCGGTCGCGGAGCACACACATGTTGTCGCGGCGTGTGCATGCAGGCGCGCGACACGCGGGCTGTTATTCTTCCTCGCGACCGCCGCCGCCGCCGCCGCCGTCGCGTGGCTGACCGTGCCGTCCGGCCGCAACCTCGGAAAGCAATCGGACGGGTGCGTGGCGCTGGCACCGGTAGCGGCAGGGGCGCATCCTTCACTTTCACGGGACGCAACAGCGACCGGGGATGGGGCGGGGCCGGCCAATCGCCGAATCGCGGAACCCGGCGCTGCCGGTGCCGCGCCGCGGACTCCTCTTTGTTGGCTTCCGCCGGTGGCACTGGCAGCGGCGCGATACGAAAGCGTCCCCGGCGAAGGCGACGCCGGAGGGATCCTAGGGTGGATCGGACCCGACCGGAACCGGACGGATGCGCCGCGCCCGCGCCAGCGCGCGCACTGTTCAGAGGACACTGCCGTGCGGGTCCAAGCACGGTGCGTACGTCGTCACGGGCTCACGGCCCACCTATCTGGTCCTCCTGATTTTGTATGCGTTGATCAGTTGGTTAGATATTGAACGAAGCACAAGTGTTATGATTTATGAGAGGCGGTGGTGCGTGATGAGTCTATTTTGGTGGATCCAATTATTCCTCGTACCGCTATTATTAGTGTGCAAGGAACGAGAGATGACGAATCAGTCTATTCTATATATTTCTACCTTACAAACTAAGTAGAAAATAACACACCAGCTCATTCTCCAGACCAACAATATATTATCGATATAGTGCCTACTTGGTCCATGTTTGACATAGCTTTATGGACTACTGTGAGCTATTTTTTTCTATCAAACATGTCTTTTTATATAAGCATTACTCATAAAGCTCTTTAAATCATGATCTCACAATGAAGCTAAAAATAGTAGTTTTTCATGGCTTCACCTTATGCTTGTGGGTCTATTACATACGGATTTTATATTTGCCCCACATGTGGACTTGGTTGCTGGGGCACCGGCGCCCTCGGGACTGATGGCATCAATGCTCGGGCACGTGGGCGCTATTGCTGCTAGTGTATTGCCGTGACCACTAGGGCTCGAGGGCCCTCTAGGGCATGGCCGTTGGGGCTCATGGCCTCTAGGACGCATGGAATGCCTCTAGGGCATAGCTGTTGCATTGGGGCTTGTGGCTTCTAGGACACATGGAATGTAGCGGCATGGCAAGGAGGGGCCGCCATGAGGTGTGGGCGGGGCGGCTAGCTGGACGTGGCTGGGAGGCACCGCCATCGAGCACGGGTGAGAGGGAGGCGCCACCGTGAGAGTCATAGGCGACTGCCAAGATTGTGGATGTGTGTCGAGAAGAAATATCATTGAAAGAAGACGAGAAAAAATAGAGAAGAAAAGAAAAGATAAAGGTCTGTTCATCATATGTGAGTCTATTTTACTAAATAGACCGGGATCACGAAAACATCTCAAAGCTATTCGGTGAGCTGAAACTAAACAACTATTTTATTAGTGAAACTGAGCTATGCCAAACGAGGCCTTGGTTATTCCATTAACTAGTTTTTCATGTCTCCGAGAGTAAGTTTGGGTGATTACAGAAGGTAAGATGTCTAGCAAAAAAACGTTTTCCACCAAGAGCACCAAATTTTTGTGCCAATAAAACTGCCACATTATTCCATGGGATGCTTCGATCACCTCAAGTCACCTCTGCCTAAAATAGAGCAGCGATTTAGGTTGGTGTTGGAACGATGTTTTTGTCCCCTCGACGGCAGGTGCCAAAATTTACGGTGGGTATGACGCTGGTTTTAGGTGACAATAACTAAATAAAATAAAGCGGTGGTAGTTTGGGCTGGTGCTGGAAAGGCAGCCCTAATAGTAAAAAATCAGTTCCTGGCCATGATGTTTTACTATTATTCTAGAGATGCTCTTAGCTCAGCTGTGATGCTGTTTAGAATAGCTCTAACAGTTTTTCTTAAACTCACTCTTTAAATCCTCATCTACAAAGTTATATGGATAAAGATCTTTTATATATATATATATATCTTTTTTATCTCCCAATATCTTCACTATGTCATACACACTTTGGAACGCCAACCCCACTATCCATTTCTGGCTAGCAACACTTTAGGAATAGATTTTAGCGAGATTTGGAGATCTAATTGAGAAAGCTATTAGATGGAAAAAGGCTATTGGAATTGCTCTTAGTTGTTTAGGTTCTTGATGAAGTGGAACTTTATCTACATAGGCGCCGTTTAATTAGCGGAGTTTATCTATGTATTTAGTTTTAATGTGTCCTTTGGTAGAAGTTTTTTTTTTTCTTCAATTTGCATTCGAATTCCTTAAACAGTGTATTCGTCAATAATGGAACGTCTACATCGACTTTGTCAATCTCAGGCTTTGTTCAGATCGAAAGTTTCTGTAACCTGAAGCACTGTAGCACTTTCGTTTGTATTTGATAGATATTATCCAATCGTGGTCCAACTAGATTCAAAAGATTCATCTCATGATTTACAACTAAACTGTGTAATTAGTTATTTTTTACTTATATTTAATGCTCTATACATTTGATGTGATGGAGAGATAGTAGAAAAACTTGCAATTTGGAGGGGAAGTGAACAAGGCCTCATTTTAGTTATAACGTGTGGCGACTTTATAAGTTCCTTGTAGACGTTGGCAAGAGTAGATAAAAGCTTACGTAAGTTCATGTGCAGGCTAGCCATTGGGGTGTCTATACTGTGAAAAAAGAATTTAGAGCTAATCCATCCGTGGATTAGGGTGACTCGAGCTTAAAATTAACTGTGGAGTCAAGTGGCTAGTCGAAGTGGATGGCGAAAGGGACGGCTCATCCAATCCAGTGGCCCAAGAAACTTATTCCTTTTGACGCGTCGCCGGACCGAGCAGGGGCCCAGGGTAATTAAAATGCAATGCTCATCGAATATCCATTACTGAGCTGCTAAACTACGTGCAGATAAATATTCAGACAAGAATTCAACTATCAGTGTAATAAAAAAAGTGTTGCTGTAACTATATTTGTTATTCAACTATAGTCAAACATTGGTAAAATAATTACATATTGCCACAACAACTTAGGGCCTCTTTGGCCAAGCTCCTGCCGGCTCCGGCTCTCCCACTGTAGCACACAGGAGCTAGAGCTGGAGGAGCCTAAAAAAAATCTGGGTATTGTTCTCTTTCCCTCAAAGTTTCAAGTTTTTTTTATTCTCTCCATCATATCAATTTTTACCCGTATGCATGGAGCATTAAATGTCAGTAAAAAAATAATCAATTACACAGTTTAGTTGTAAATCACGAAACGAATCTTTTATGCCTAGTTAGTCCACGATTGAATAATAATTACCAAATACAAAGAAAAGTGCTACAAGAGTTCAGATTGCAAAAACTTGTAACCTGAACAAGGCCCAGTTCTGGTTCTGTCGGTGAGAGAGAAATAGGAGAGATAAAAACGGTTTCACACTAACGTACAGTTATAATACTCGCTGCAGTAGTTGGCGGAAGGAGCCAGGGCCCTCAAGAGCTACGCCAAAGAGGACCTTAGAATCATGGATCTGAAATAGACAAGTGTTTTTGTTTTTTGTTAATCAATACTATTCTTATTCAAAAAGTAATGATCAGTTCCACATACAAAACAACGTGTTAAACACTGAACCTTTTCCATCTTTTGAAAGTTTAAACACACTTCCTTCAAATCCTACGCCCGCCTGTGATCGCGCCTGCAACTTCCGGAAACGGGGTAGGGATTGGAGTAGGGCCGCCGCCGGCGACGACGACAAAGCCGAGACTTTCACATGCGCGTTCGGCGTTCCATTGTTAGTAATAATCTACTAGTGCTAGTATTCCTATTCCCATTGCCGGACCTCCGCGCTTTGTTCTTCCACGACGCGTCCGCTAGCTGTTGTTAGTTTACGCGCACACGTAATCTCATTATTATCTCATCAAGACAAGACAAGAGGGGGCCATCGTCAAAAGGCAGGAGTGGATTATGACGAGATAAGATAACCAGGGGTGTGAGACTCAGATGGATCCGTTGACGGAGACCGGTGTATAATTTGCTGCTGCATCAGCTAGCTTTCCAGTTCGAAACACAGATAGATAGATGATTGAGAATGAGATGGGCTCACTCACGCCTCTCACATGAGTGACACGCACATGTGGGCTGTTTGGTTTGGTTTGGTTTGGTTTGATCTGTTTTTGAAGGATGAATGAACAGTGGTAAAAGGGGCCGCACCGGCACTGGCACTGCACATGGGGTATGGGGAGATGCCCAAACAAAAACTTTGACCCGTGTGTCTCCAGTCTTCTCCTCCTTGGACCGGGAGGGATTATTCGATCCTCTGCCTAATAATCCCAACCTAGAAGACCGCATCGGCGCGTCTCCTAGTCCGAGCAGCAAGCAGCATTGCCCAGTGCACTGCTCGCAGTGCATCGCCCGGCCGGCCACCAGTCCTCGATAGTAACAAGTCAGCAAGGGCACGGCACTGGCATACTCCTAGTGGGCATTTCGTCAGTTTCTGCGTGCATAACGCAACGCAGGCAGCCCCGTTTAATTTCAAAAAGGTGTTTGCAAGTGAGAATTAACGGCGAGTGCATCCGTGGTGGGCGCGCAGCAGAGGCAGAGCACTGAACGTGCGTGCGCCTAGCTGCGATGCGCTGTCGCCGGAGACTCTCGGACGGCGGATCGGAGTGGGGGTGTGTGTGGGCGCTGCGGTGCCGGTTTGGTTTTGCATTGCTATCATGGACTGGGATGGGTGGCGATTGGCGAGGTCAAAGAAAAGCAAGCGCGCACCATGCACATGATGATGGCATGGCAGGCACGGATGGAGTGGACGACTCGTGCACCTCGGTCTGCTCTGCTGCTGGTCGACTCGACTCCATCCAGGCCACGAGGACGCGTACTAGACGGATCAGATGAGTAATGTCTACGGACACGAGCACACGAGTACGGTTATTAGAGTGCGATTAGTAGATATTAGGTCGAGACGACGAGACTGAATTAGATTTTACAGCATGCCGTACGACTTAAGATACTGTATGTAACCGTATGCAGTATTTGCTTGAATTTAGTAGACAAAAGACGAGCAACAGCACGAGCAACAGTACAAGAGTTACAAGAGTTATAATGCAAGCAACCAAAACAGATTTATAAATCTATTCGTTTAAACTTATCAATCGACCAGACAGTTATATTTTTTTCTCCTAAAAATTTCAGCCATTCCAACTTATGAGATATTTTAGTTGTCCAATTGAACAGTGTCGTGTTAGACACAAATACATAATGCCATTTTATAAACATATCCAAATTTGAGTATAGGCAAATTTTAAATGTCTCAAACACGGATACAGATACAGGCACTCGCACACCTGCAGGAAAAGGCAGCAGATGCTGCCCACCGGCGGTGTCTTCGCCGGGCGACCGGGCGACGCAACCAGGAATCATCAGGTATCCCGGTGCCTGCTGCCCGTGGGCGCTGCTGCCAGTTTCCCGGGTCAAGGAATGCGGTGGACGTACGTGCGTGCGCAATTTTTTTTCATTGCAACGCAACATCATCAATCATGGTTCATGCCGCCCGTACGCGACCACCCAGCTGTTCTACTGCTTCGAAGCTGCGTGCGTGCTGAAGCCTTTACTCACTCCATTGCAAAGTGACATAATCTATGATCTACTAGGAAAGTTTAACCACGTAAGGCTAATTGTTAGCTTCAGGCCTCTAGTTAAAAATTAAGGAGTGGCTGACTTAAAACTAGCCAGCTAAAAATTAGCAGAAGTCTTTAGACCCTGGAGAACAAATAATGCCATTTGATAATAGAACGTATTTCTGATATATTGCTGAAATAAAATTATGATAGCTCAACATGTGTGTTGGTATAGTATACGTCTATCTATTTTAAACATGCACTTTCTCTCTATTCAAAATTTTAAGTCATTTCAATTTTTCTAAGCACATAGTACTATTTAGTATTTATTATGTATCTAAATATATATAGTGTGATACTGATACATAACCAAAAATATATATATTAAAAGAAAACTAAAATGGCTTACAATTTATATATCTTGTGGTTGTGCCTCATCCTCTCATTCTATCAGTACTTTCTCTGTCTCTAAATAAATGTCCTTTCGTTTCCTCGATAAATAACTGCCAACAATTTTAATAAATAATAAATAAAGATCGATTAGTATCATAATTAGTATCACCGGAAAGATCTTTGGATCTAGTATTTTAACAAAAATATTTGGGGATCAAATCAAGTTAAATTTATGACACGCATCCTAGGACGATACTTATTTACGAGGGTTTTTACCTGTCCACGACAGTACGTAAACAAATTGGTAGTCTGAGTTCCCTGAATGAGTTTGGTGGACTGATATATGTTAACAGTAAGCGACACGGGAGGCAGTTGAAAAAGGACGGCGAGTCTCCTCCAGTCTTCTCTGCTAGCACGTCTACCCTCGCTGTTGGGTGTTTTTTGCTTGTTGTGTTCCGGCGGCTCCCCGACTCTCCGTACGTCTACGGTCTACCCATACGGTGTTCGGCCGCTTCCCACCACGTCCTGCCGGTGCCAGCCGGTGGCATCCTCTCCTCCTCCATGCCACGTAGTAGTATATATCAGCTCCTCCTTGGAATCGCTGTAAAAAAGAATTTTACTAGTATATCGTTTTCATTCACCTTTCACCCTCCGTGTTAAAAAACACGGCCGTCGTCTTGTTTTTTCACCGCTGCCAGACCTCCACCGTCCCACGGGACGGCGACGGCCGCGCATTATTGCAACGGCCAACGGCCGTCGGCCGGCCAGCCAACCAACCGGCGTTGCGTTGCAGACCTGCTGCAGGTGCGTGCGGTCACTACACTAGCCTCGTCCGCATCGCGCGATCGAGCCGTTCCGTGGCCTTGCCCTCCAGTCCTCCACACAAGCTCGGCATGCATGTGGCTCGTTTGCCTGGAGAGAACGGCGCCGGCGGGCGGGCGGGTGAGACGCGCGGCCACGGCTACGCGGGCGGCGGGCGGCGGGCGGCGGGCGGCGGCGCGAGGGTGAGGTAGCTGGTTAGGCTATCCGCACTGTCGCCCCTCTCTAAGTCATCCTTTAAAAGCGAATATTTTCAACCTCCGACAAAAATTTCATCCTCTATTTCGATTTCTCCCCCGCACTCATCCATTCTTTATATATCTACTCTACACTAGTGGGACCTATGTGTCGATTTATTTATTCCCACCGACACCTCCCTCTTCTGCTCTTTCTCTCCCACGGGCCGCCCGGCCCACTTCTCCCCGGCTCCTCCCTCTTTCTCTCTCTAGCTCTAGCGGCGCATTTACAACTAAACAAGGCGCTGATTAGTTAGCACGGAGCTAATGGCGAGGCGGAGCCCCCCGGCGCACATGGCGAGGCTCTTCCTGCAGCAAAGAAAAAGTTGGAACTCCCTGCGGAAGATCCGAAACAAGGCGGCGCCACGTTTCGCTTAGGTCCGCACCACCCCTCCGTGTTAAAAACACGGCTGTCGTCTTGTTTTTCACCGCTGCCAGACCTCCACCGTCCCACGGGACGGCGACGGCCGCGCATTATTGCAACGGCCAACGGCCGTCGGCCGGCCAGCCAACCAACCGGCGTTGCGTTGCAGGACCTGCTGCAGGTGCGGTCACTAGTCACTACACTAGCCTCGTCCGTATCAGGCGATCGAGTTGTTCCCGTGGCCGTGCCCTACAGACTCCAGTCCCACACAAGCTCGGCATGCATGTGGCTCACGTTTGCCTGGAGGGCACGGCGCCGGCCGGCGGGCGGGGTGAGACGCGCGCCACGGCTGCGCGGGCGGCGGGCGGCAGCGCGAGGGTGAGGTAGCTAGCTAGCGAGGAAACGGCGTGCTGGTGGTGGTGCCCGCGCGCAGCGACGGGACTGGGACTGCCTGCCTGCCGCGGCCCGCGGCCCTGGTCCTGTGTGAGGGGGAGAGCGTGCAGCAGTGTGCGGACGCGGCGGAGGCCTTTGTCGCACATGGAGCAACTTCCGCCGGGCTCGGTTGCGGTCCTTCGCTCCTCCTCCCCGGCGCATCTCTCTCGCTTCCTCGGCACCGACGCGGTCTCTCTCTCTCCTCCTCGGTTGTGGCGAGGTGGGGCCAGCACGGGCTGTGGCGCACGGCCGGTATCCCCCCATTCTTCCCGGACGGAGCAAACGATTCCGGATGAGGTGGCGTTTTTCCGGACTCCGCTGCGGCGACTTTCTACGCCAAAGGAGGTACCGGAGACGCTCCCAGTACCCAGTGCGGATAGCCTTAGCGAGGAAACGGCGTGCTGGTGGTGGTGCCCGGCTGGCTGCCCGCTGCCCCCGCGCGCAGCGACGGGGACTGGACCATTGCATGCGGTAGTGGTACACTCCTTACAGCACAGCAGTAGCGCTGGAGGCAGCAGTGAATTGAATTGACAACACGGGGGGCGTCGGTTTTGACTCCACCTTCTCATCAATCTCACCGCCGAGCCGTCCTGGCCTCCTGAGACGGGGAGGCAAGGCAGCTGCACCTGCACCTCTGTTGTGCGGAGCGCCCATCCTATGATTATTCCCTCTCCCGTCCCGTCTGGACCTACTACCTCCTCACAGTCACAGACACGCACTGTGTGCTTTCCTCACGGATTCATGTACTCCCTCTATCCCTTTTTATTTATCGTCGGATGCGCGTCCACAACTTTTAATTGATTTATAGAAAAATACGCATAATATTTATATCTCTAAATAATTTTATTAAAAAAAAACTAGATCCAAAGATCTTTCCGATGATATTAATTATGATATTAATCAATGATATTTATTATTTATTAAAATTACCGGTATTTATGTCTCCGGGAAGCGAAGCGACAAATAAAAAAGGGACGGAGGGGGTACGTACTGGATGATGGATGGATGGATGCGTGAATGATCGAATGTTCTCCCTCTCCATCCTTCTTCCACACAAAACATCAAAATCAATGCATAAAAAAAACAAATTGTCCATGTTGCTGAAGATCAAAATCAATACATAAAAAAAAAAAATTGTCCATGTTGCTGAGGCGACGACTAAAGCCTGTTTGATTCTTGAGCTAATTGCTAACTAGCTAAAAATTAGCTACAGTGTACCAAACACAAGGGCTAATAGGTGGGTTCCAAACACGAGGTTAGTAGGTGCGTTTATTTTTCAGACAAGCATTTAGCTAGCCAACTAGCTAATCAACTCTACCTAATTCAAGATAATTTTAAACCCATATAGTGACTAGCCATGTGTATATAAATTCTAAACATCTCTTAGCAATAAGTACGTAGAGGTGCAGATTTATTTTGTTTATTATTTGAGCTATTCGGCTGGTCATATAAACCGGTTGATAAGACAAATCGGCTAGTTTGTTTGTGAGAGAAAAATACTTGTTTGAATGGTTGATAAGTCCGACCGATAAGACAAAAAACAATAACATAATGATTATGTAAACATATTTCTTCGTGCTCTCTCTTTATCCTACGTGCATTTTACATTTTGAAAAGTCAAACATTCTAATGTTAAACCAAGAACATAAAAAATATTTATGATTTGTAATAAAAATCATTGATTCATATGAGACTACATTTTTATGATAGATATTTAAGAAGGTATGGATATTGACAATATTAATCCAGTCAAATTTAGAAGAAAAAAAAATCAAATATATAGTTATATTTTCTATAAATCTAGTAAAAAATCATGCCTTTTTATAAAGAGAGAACGCGGCATGGGCGAGGGCATGTACGAATGGAAATGATCATACCCACCACGTACACAGCTTCAATACAGATTTTACTATTATTACTAAAACACATGAGCTTAGGTCAGTATTAGCTGACTAGTACTCCCTCCGTAATACAAGAATGTCGTTTTCGCCTAAAACGATTTGCCGATAATTTTTATAAATAGTAAATATCATCAATTAGTATCATAATTAGTATTATCGGAAAGATATTTAGATCTAATTTTTTAACAAATTTATTTGAAGATATAAATATTATACGTATTTTCTGTAAATTGAGTCAAATTTGTGGCATGAACACCCAAAACGTCGTCCTTTTTGAGACGGAGGGAGGGAGTATACACCTTCTCCCCGCTAAAGCTGTCCCTGGGCTGCTTTTGAAACTTTATTTTAAACACATGGCGCAGTACGAATTCGTAGCAGTTGACCTCATCAGTGCAAGCAAGGACAGACATCACAGCAGGATGACACTCACTGTGCTGCATGTGTTTGCTCTCATTCCCTTCTCCTTTTATTTATTACACAAAAGTAACGGGACGGGAGGGTTTGCTTTTCTACGACCGCCATTGTTTTCAATTTCAAGCAACCTCCCAGTCACCGTCGTCTTCTTCCTTGGTTCTCGCTCACGCTTCACTCCTCGCCTTTTCGGTTACGGCTTACGTTACGCCCCACTGGCTGGTTAGCTCAAGTTAGTTGGGCTTCCTATTTTTGGGCAGGTTTAGGTTCAGCTCCCGAAACGGCTCGCTCTGCTTTGACTGCTTCCCCTTCCCTTCTTCTCATCTTCCCCGGATGAAACTGAAATCAGAGCATGTTGTTAACAATCCACACGATGACACGACAGCAAAAACACGCAAATGAAGGAGGATTGGAAATGTGACACACGTTGGAGAGAAGGGACAAGAAATAATAAAGGTAAGTACTCTAGTGGAGGAAGAAAGTTCCGTCCACACACATATACTCATCTCTTGGTCCTAAAACAACCACACATCTTACTTTTGGAGAAGTTTTTAAAATCAACAAGATTTATGAAAAGATATTATAAGCATAAGTTTATTACAAAACTATATTCCGCGATCAATTGTTATGCATCATAAATATTAATATTTTATTAAAATCTGTTTTTTAGAAACAAGAGATGTATAACTATTTTACGACGGATGAAGCAATTACAAAACTAGTGGTGCGCGTGCGCACACACCCATAAGCGACTTGGTAATGGCGATGGTAAAAGAGGTGGCTATGCCCATCAACGGCGACGCGAGGAGGAAACCCGTGACAGGGAGGCGGCGCCAGGAAAGGAATTACTCCCTCCGTCCCATGTTTTCGTTAAAAAAACCGCGTCCCTCTCACAAACACGCTTTTTCAGGCGACAAACTTGACATTTTTTTAATCTTTTTATATATGGAGCGGAAAGATACGCGCACATACTCCTACAGGAGAAAGGAGGCGACGAGTTTGACCCGGCCATCTTTTTTATCTTCTTCTTTTTTATATATGTTTCTCTTTCATTCACGCATCATTGGGTGAATCAAAAGAAGGCAACAAAGCACGTCAGAAAATTACCGGTCCTTCTTCTGATGAACTGCGGTGCAATGCAAGCGGCAGGGACAGAGCTCACAGACGCTGCCGCCGAAGCCAACGAGAAGTCCAGCTCGAGCGTGGCACACGAAGCAGAAAGCAAGGCGCATGGAAATACAGGGCAAATACTCCTCTGCTTTGAGGAGCCGAGCTGAGCTGGCTGGACAGTTCCATATATACGCACAGGACGCCCAGCTGCTGCACACACAGGCGACCCAGTGGTCTGTGGTCACCACTCCCAGGTCCCAGCTCCCACACCCAAGCTGAAACCTGAAGAAGAGAGAGAGGCCTCTGTCTCTCACTCTCTCCTCTTCCTCCTCTCCTCGCTCGCCATCATTCAGCTCTTGCCCAACCTTTTCCTTCTCCGGTTTTCCCCCATAGGGGGCCTGTGCTCTGCTCTCCTGCTTGCTTTGGTGGTGGTGTAGCTGCTTTTCCTCTTTCTTAAAAGGCTGCTCCATCCGTCGTCTCCTCCCCTTTCTCTCTTCTCATCGCACTGCCTTGCTAAGGTCAAATAGCCATCCATCCAAACCATACGCCTCTTTCCCTTTCTCTTTCCTTTCTTTAACCTCTCTTTCTTGATTCTCCCAAGCTGCTACGAGGCTCCGGTCTCAGGCTGCTTGTGCTTCGCATGGCCATGGCCTCCTCCGCGGCGGCGGCTCCTCCTCCTCTTCCTGCCAGCCACCAAACCGGGCAAAAGCGCCGCCAAATCTGCCTCTGACCTCCCCACCAAATACCCAACCAGCAACCCACCCACCACCTTCTTCTTCCTCCTCCTTTTCTTTCTTTCTATCTTCTTACAAGAAGTAGCTCAACTCACTCACAGTCAGCTCAGCCTCATCTTAGCAGAGCTAGCAGCTTGAGGCCGAGCTGCGACTGCGCGAGCATAATGGAGAGCAGATGGCGGAAGGCCAAGATGTCGCTGGGGCTCAACCTCTGCGTCTACGTGCCCCGGACGCTGGAAGGCGACGACGCCAGCTCGCCCAACACCGCCTCCTCCACGGCGGCGCTCGTCTCCCCGGTCGCCTCCTCGTCGTCCGCCGCCACGAGCACCAACACCACCCCCACGGCTGCTTCGGCGGAGCAGAGCAGCGCCAACGGCAAGGCGAACGGCGCCGGGGCGCTCATGCCCACCACCCCGACGCCGACGTCCGCCGGGCTCCGCCTCTCCAAATCCGGCAGCAAATCCTTCAAGGTACCATCCGTCCTCCCGTCTCCGTCCATCGATCCGCTAAAGGTTGCAGCTTGCCAAGATCCACCCATGGAAACTCCAAGAGATCACTCTGCTTGCTCTGCTAATTTCTTTTGGTCCTTGAAATCTTCAACTGCAGTAGCAGCCTAGCGGGTCAGCTCCAAACAAGCAATAAAAATATATATTCACAGCAGTAGCTGCAGTGGCAAGTGTTCATTCAAGTCTGCAGGTGTACAACACCTGTGCTGTGATGTTCTTTTGCTCCAAATGATGCATGCAACAGTGCTACCAGTAGCTTTCATCACACACCCGCACACGCAAAAGGGGGGCAACACTAGTTGAAAAAGGGGATGCAGGAGGAGGTGGCAATGGTGGAGGAATATCATCATGAAGTGGGGGGAGTTTGTCTTTCTTTAACCATGGGGTCCCTCCCCTTCACCCTGCTCTCCTCTCTCACATTCCATAGCATAGTCCATACCATAGGACATAGCCATAGTCCACCATCACCACCATACCATACCCCTCTGCTGGACCTCTCCCATTCATCATTCACTTTTTTTCCTCTCCCCTTTTCTCCTCCATAGCCTGCTCTCTCACTTCGCTTCTTTTTGTGGAGGCATAGCTTCCTTTTCAGAACAGCCTCGGCACTGTTCTCAGATCCCTTGTGCGCCAAACTTGCATGTTGCACAGGGACTCTACGGATTCCCGAGAGCCCACCACCATCTCACTTTGGGGCGCCCTGATGACAGAATTGCAAAAGATAGTATTCCGACCATGGCCCAGTTGCAAACCTGCAATCCTTATTAAATTACTATCGTCTGCAGCTACTTGTTTCGGACGCTGCTGGTATTTTCAAACTGCTTGCCTGAAGTCATCGCCCCTTTATTCTTCTTTTCTTCAGGACTGATGTGTCTTAGCTAGTCAGCAATGACTAATTCAGATTAAGACATCTAATTCGATGGATAATGTCAAGATTAGTTTGACCGTAGTCTGCTTATTGCAACATGACTGATTTTTGAAGAGGTAGTTTCTCAGAAAAAAACATGTTATTACTTAAATACAAATTTCAGAACGGCTGCTTTCTGGCTGCAAGTCTGAAACTGCGGCATATGACCATAGTGTGAGATCAACCATGACAGCACCTGAAGTATAGAGTATTTCATTAGGACCAAAGTATCAAACAATCTATCAGATTTCTCTCATAACTGTAAATTTATCTATGAAAGCTGTGTGGTGCGTTTGATATCTGTTTCTTCTTTATTTAGATGTTTTACCATTCTCAGATTAGATGTTTCTCTCTTATTCTTAATACTTTTCACCCCCTTTTTTTTTCCCAGAAAATATGTGCCATATGCTTGACCACAATGAAGCCTGGTCAGGGCCATGCTCTCTTCACAGCAGAGTGCTCACACACCTTCCACTTCCATTGTATTTCGGCAAATGTTAAGCACGGAAGCAGCAGTTGCCCAGTCTGCCGCATCAAATGGAAGGAGCTCCCATTTCGAGGTCCCTTGCCTGCTGAATTACCCCAAGGAAATGCAAGGATTAATCCAGTTAATGGGTACCAAAATGGAGGTCATCTGAACATATTACGACCACTTCCTCGTGCACGCTCTTCTGGCCGGCTTCATCATCTGGCCACATTACTGCCTGACACTGACCCTAGTACTTTCAACGATGATGAACCCTTGGATTTGTTGTGTGAAGAGGCTAATGACACTCAGCAGGGCTGTTTGAGAACAGTAGAGATAAAAACGTATCCAGAGTTCACTGAAGTACCTGAAAATACATCAGAAAGAAACTTCACTGTTCTAATTCACCTTAAGGCACCCCTTGCTCAGCATCTGAAGTCATCCAGCAATCTCGGAGATGGCAATGGACTAAGTACAACTCGTGCCCCTGTTGATCTCATCACAGTTCTTGATGTCAGTGGAAGTATGGCTGGTACCAAGCTTGCATTGTTGAAGAGGGCTATGGGATTTGTCATTCAGAACCTTGGATCCTCTGATCGGCTTTCTGTCATTGCCTTCTCATCATCCGCACGTAGGCTCTTCCCACTTCGTAGGATGACTGAGTCTGGTCGGCAGCAAAGCTTGCTGGCTGTTAACTCACTGACGTCAAATGGAGGGACCAATATTGCAGAGGGCCTCAGGAAAGGCTCCAAGGTGATCGAAGAGCGCCAGGCCAAGAATCCAGTCTGCAGCATCATCCTTTTATCAGATGGTCAAGATACTTATACTGTCTCACCAACAGCTGGTGTACACAAAGGAGCACCAGAGTATTGTGCGCTCTTGCCTTCCACTAATGGTAACCAGCAGGTCCCTGTTCATGTCTTTGGATTTGGTGCTGACCATGACTCAGTCTCGCTGCACTCCATCTCACAAACTTCTGGTGGGACGTTTTCATTCATTGAGACAGAGGCTGCAATTCAAGATGCATTTGCGCAGTGCATTGGTGGGCTTCTAAGCGTAGTTGCACAAGGTCTTCATGTAAAGGTTGAGAGTCTCCACCCTGATGTGCACTTCGGCTCCATCAGATCAGGCAGCTATGCTAGCAGAGTTTCAGATGATAAGAGGAATGGCTCCATAGATGTTGGGGACCTGTATGCTGAAGAAGAAAAAGGGATTTTCTTGTGTCTGTAAATGTTCCACCAGGCTATGGGGAAACGGCACTTCTTAAGGTTGGCTGTGTCTATAAAGATCCACTGATGAAGGAGACAGTGAATATGGCTGATGTGCAAGTGAAGATCTCCAGGCCAGCATTTGTCTCGGTGCAAAGCGTGTCAATCGAGGTGGACCGCCAGAAGAACCGTCTTCATGCTGCTGAGGTGATGGCTGAAGCAAGGTTTTCCGCAGAGCGGTGACCTGACCAATGCTGTTTCTCTACTCGAAGACTGCCGGAGAATGATCATGGGATCGGCATCAGGACAGTCTGGTGACCGTCTGTGCCAAGCATTGGATGCTGAGCTGAAGGAGATGCAAGACCGGATGGCCAATCGACAAAGGTACGAGGCATCTGGTCGGGCATATGTCCTCTCAGGATTGAGCTCCCACTCATGGCAGAGGGCAACCGCACGTGGGGACTCGACAGACAGCGAGAGCCTAATCCAAGCCTACCAGACTTCATCCATGGTGGACATGCTGCTGCGTTCGCAGACAATGAGCCGCTCATCGACCCCTCGACCAACTCCACAGATGAGGCACGCGAAATCATTCCCAGCACGCCCGCAGCCAAGGTAACTGCACTTCGGCGTTGCCAAGAAGGATTCGCCTGAAGCCTAATTTGCTTGTTGATGATGGACGTAGTCCTTAGTTTTGTGGCGGGAGGACGGGACCAGGGTATAGTTTGTGTGGGTATAAGGGGATGTAACGGTGTAAATTTGATTTGGGGTGGTGGAGGTAAATGGTGAGAGGTAAGGTATTTTATAATTGGGGTAGGGGATGGTATACGTCCTTGGGAGAAATGGTCAGGAGGGTGGGCTATTTTTTTTACCGTTGGTGGTGACTTGGTATACTCTAGTATTGTACTAGCTCCTTTGTGTGGTGATGTACATAAGGGAAGGGTATACATTTGTGGACTCTTTGAGGAGGGATGGATACCTAATCCTGATCCTGATCCTCGCAAGGCTTGTTTCCTCAACCTGGAAATGGAAAAGGTTTGTTGCCTCTTCCTGGAAATGGAATTAATGATCCTGGGTTTTTTTTCCTTGTGCCTGGAAATCTGGTTACTTGATCAATGATCATTTTGTGTTCCATCTTTCAAGGAAAAAAATTTGGCGGCACTGCTACTTGCTAGGTTACTGCCTGCATTTTAGAAATGCTTGGCTTACAATGAGCACTCCTTACTTTTTGTGTGTGTGTGTGTGTGTGTGTGTGTGTGTGTGTGTGTGTGTTCTGTTGATCCTCGCTTGACTGAGCGTCCAGAGCAACCTGGTACCTCGGAATAAATATTAATCCCTCCATTTGAAATTATAATAAGTTGTTATAATAGATAGATGACTTGTAATTTGAAACGGAAGGAGTCTGTACAAAAATAAACAAATAAACTAGGATGTTTTTTTAGATTAAAACTTTGTTTTACAATTGTCCCAACTCAAACTATCCTAGGTTTAGCTGAAATCACAGAGAAAAAAAGTATCAACGAGCCTCATCGGAAGATAAGAAACGGTCCCTAAACTTAAATCAGTTCAGCGAGATCGAAGGACATGGAATGTTTATCCCGACGCCATGCCGAGAAATTGCAGGGATCGTCTGACCTGATTGCAAGAGTCGGTCGGGGTCGTCGTGAGGCCCAGTCGGTTTCCCTGCGACCTATGATGCCACCGGAACTGTCCATTGGCGCCGGAGATTTACGCAGGCCGCAGAGGAGATGTAGTAATCCTGTGTTCGCCGCCGACGCCCCGCCCCGGTCGGCAGCAAAAAAGAAAGAAACCCACGGCAGCGGCGCACCGCCGAACGCGGCGAGGTGGGAAGTCTAGAGGAAAGGAGAGCCTGGGCCGGGCCGGCCGCGTTTATCCGTGACGACAGGCATCGTGTGATGTGAGACCCATTGCAGCCCAGGTGAGGATGACCCACCCGGCATTTTCCAGGCCTTGGCCCGTTTAGAACAAAAAAGGCGGCCCGATTGGATCGGTGGATGGCGACAATTGCCCACGGTTGGTGTGAATTGGCGTGTGGGCTGACGCGACGCTGACGCTTCAACTGCAACGGTCGGGGTCAGAAGCTGGCTGCAGAGTGCAGACCGAGACCGACCTGTTCCTCCTACCGCCGGACTCCGAAAGCGATTCGTATCGTACGTGCGCTGGCGCATACGGAGGGAGTACATACGCAAGCCCTGACACCCCCCAAACATTCTAAGCTGACTTGTACGTACGGGGTATTTCCTTCAGGAACACCACCGGTCATCCTCCTCCTCGTGACCTAACAATTTGGTATCCACCGGGAGCTTCCAGTGTCTTGTACTCTCCCGTGCTTTATCGCTAGCATTTCCATCATCACCACTAATGAAACGAGCTGGATCTGATCTCGTATCTCCCTCTGCTTCTTTAATCAATAAATAAGCTTTAATCATGGCGTCTGCGTCGGTGCACTGCTGATGGTACGAGAGAGAAAGCTGACGCTCGTTCCAGGCCTCTACTGTGTGAGTAGTTTTTTTTTTTTTTTTTTTTAATCTAATGATGCGAGGCCCAACCCCAGACACCGGCAGCCAGATTCCGTCTTAACCCAAAGCCGGTTCCTTTAACTTAAGTTAGAAGTTAGAGAATTTACTCGTCTCCCAATCCCCGTTTTTTGGCGTATTTTTGGGTGTCTTCTGGAGTGCGTGTCAGTGTCACCAAACAGACCTGTGGTGGTCATTGTGCTAATTGATAAGTACCAGCAGTCCAGCTAGCAGTGCCTGATGATGGTAGCCAGCCCGTGGGGGAGAAGATGGTCGCCTGTCGGTTGCCATGTGGCACCGGCAGCCATGTTTGCTCGGGTTCTCATTTCTTAATCGGGGGAGCAAAGGATATTGCTTTCCGCACTGCATCTGTGCGGGTAATCAGATGCGCTAATGCCCATTCTGATTCTGATAAAAATAAAACCCAGGAAAAAAACATAACGAAATTAGGGAGCCCAAGCTCACACCTCACATGGGGTTAGGCCGGCGAACGAAATAGTGCGAGCCTAGCAGCACACGTGATGGTGTAAGCATAAGCATGGCACTGATTTCTTTTTTCTTTTTTTGAATTGCATGGCACTGATTTGTTGGCAAAAAATTCCCAGTTCAATCTCCACTTCTTACTCCCCAAGAAAAACAAAGGAAAAGATGAACTAGTCTCGTGATTGCGAATTTCCTGAGCTCTAGAAGAAACGAGGGTTTGACGATTGACGCCGTCGTAAAAGGAGGGCCTCCCTACCTTCCAGCCTGGCCCACCTACCAGCCAGCCAATAACCGCCTAATAATAACCAGATCGAACTAAAAGCCTCCCCCATTTGAATTTTCAAAATGGAGGTCACCGGTGACGGTACCTGACTGACTAGCTGTCCTTCTCCCTTTCCCATCCCCAGCTCGTTTTTACCAACCCCACACCCAATTTTAATCAGCACGAGAAAGTAAAAGAAAAACATTTCAACGTGCTTAGATAATCACCGTTGATTAGTTATTCTGTCCTCCCGCTGACCGTCCGATTAATCATTATTCGCTCGCGCACCAAACCAACCAAAACGCAGGGGAATAAAGAAAGGAAAAAAAAAGAAAACACGCACGCACAAAATATTCGTCGCGCACCTCCGCCTCCTCTCCTCCTCTTTCCCCTCCTCCCCGCACCCGCACCCGCACCTGCTCGCCAGCCCCCAGCGCACGGCACGGCACAAACCCATTCGCAGCGCAGCGCAGCGCGTCGCGGCGGGCGGGCGACAGCTCAGGCTGCCAGGGAGGGAGGAGGAAGAAAAGGGCAGGAAAGCCAACGGAAGCGGGCGCGACCACCGCCACCCTCCCCCATTCCTCGCCCTGCCCCTGCCCCTGCCTCCCGCCGAGTGGAAATCACCGTGGACTCTCGCCCCCGCCCCGGCCCCCGTCCCCCGCGCGTCGCCGCGGCGCGCCGGGCCGATCTGCTACGCCGCCCCGCCAGCCTCCTCAGGTGCGCTTCTGTTTGGTTTCACGCTGTTTCCTTCGCCGCCGCGTCTCCTCCCCTGGTTGGTCCGGGAATGGCCCGGGCTTTGGATCTCCTCCGGAGACGCGGCGGTGTCGGTGGCTGCTAGATCTGTTGCGCGTGGCACTGTCGCGGCCGCGAGGTTGCTGCCGGCGCGACCGCTTAGATCTAGCCGTCCCCCACTTCTTTTTTTGGTTTCTGGAGCTGCTTCGAATTTGGTGCTGCCGGGTTTTGTACTGCCGTCCAAATTGCTGGGCTCGAGCGTGGTTTCGGAGCGCCCGGATTCGTGCTCTGAGCTTCGACCGGAGGCCGAAATGATAGTGCAAGTGGGAATGCTTGCGGTGGGATCTCGATCGCTGTTGGATCTCACGTGGTGAATGAATTGGCTGTTGCAGGTGTCCAGCCGAGGAGGACATAGAGCTGGGCGTATAACGAGCTAGATTTCAAACAGGGAGCCATGAAGAAAGTGTTCGATCAGACGGTCCGGGACTTGTACGTCATCTGCGCGCTGTGTTCCTGTCGTTTACCGCGTGTGATTTCGAGCTGCGTTTGTTTGCTAGCTCTCTCTGGCTGCATGAATTGACATAGGGATTTGTTTCCACGTCTTGCTTTTGTTGCAGAAAAAGAGAGGTGAACAAGAAGGTCCTCAAGGTGCCTGGAATAGAACAAAAGGTGAGGGATCTGTGCGCTCTGCCGCCCTTTCATCCACAAGCATGTTCTTGGGGGCGTTTGTTTGTTTGTTTGTTTGTTTTCTCTTACTACTTTCACTTGCCAGTTGTTACAAAAAGGAATAGTTTTGACGTGGCATCTCCGTTCTTGTTCTAATTTATGTACAGATCCTTGATGCCACAAGCAACGAGCCATGGGGCCCACATGGATCTCTCCTGGCAGACATCGCTCAAGCAACACATAACTAGTATGCTATTTCCCCCCTGGTTTTCTGATTGGCTACTTGTTGAACAGAAACCAGTTGTGCTGGTGCTAATGTGGTTTGCATGCCCGTTTTCAGTCATGAGTACCAGATGATCATGAACATTGTGTGGAAGAGGGTCAGTGACACTGGTAAAAATTGGCGTCATGTTTACAAGGTAAGAAACTGTCCTGGCGCCATAATATTCAAACATTGTTTATTTTTTTGGGGAAACATGTGAAAACATTAATAGTTATTACATTAATATTTTGAACAGCTGAAACTGATTTTTATATATTCTCTGCCATGCTGTAGGGATTGATTGTCTTGGATTACCTGGTGGCGCATGGTACTGAACGAGTTATTGATGACATAAGAGAGCATGCTTATCAGATATCAGTAATGCTAACCGCCCTCTTTTCTGCATTATATTTTAATACCATCTCCAAGTATTCTGGCATTTGGATTCTTGTCTCTTGCTCGTTTGGTGTGCTAACAATGTGCTTGAAATTCCAGGCACTAGCTGATTTCCAGTACATTGATTCTTCTGGGAGAGATCAAGGTAGCAATGTACGAAGGAAATCCCAGAGCCTTGTCAGTTTAGTTAATGATAAAGAAAGGATACAGGAAGTTAGACAGAAAGCACTTGCTACTAGGGACAAGTAAGTATAGCTTTATGCCATGCTTGCTTCATATTGATTAGTGCATACTGTTTTGCAGGCGCTTAAGTTTCCTGTTGTTGAACTGATTACCTTTATCTGATCATCTTTAGGTACAGGAGTGCGTTTGCCCCCGGTGGCAGGAGCCCAGGTGGATATGGTGGTGGTTATGATAATGACCGCTATGAAGGCAGCTATGGCAGTAGATATGACAACAGAAATGGAAATGGGAGGGAAAGAGACTATGGATACAGGGACGATGACAGATATGGTGGACCTGGAGGTACACCCAATAGGGAGGGAGATCGTTATTCCAGAGATTCTAATGAACGCTATGGCAGAGATTATAGAGAAGATGAATACAAAGGAAGTCATAGCAACCATGAATATGCTGAAGGAGCAGGTCGCAGGAGCTATGGCCGGGAAAGGGATTCATATGGGGAGGAAGAAGCTTATTCATCCCGGTCCGTTTTCTATTTCAACTTGAAGTTATTACTTATTGTCCATAATTGTTTTCAGCAACTCTTAACACCCTTCTTTTTTTTACCTTGCAGTGGCCGTGGCAGCAATGCTGATGGGCCTACTCAGGATGATAGGTAAATAATGGAGGGTGGTCATGTACATTAACTTCTTAGATTATTTATTGGACTAATCCTTCAAAATTTTCTTAGCTTATTTATTGGACTAATCCTTCAAAATTCTGTTACCTGTGATGGTAGGCCTATAGAGCGAAAGCTTTCTAACCAGCAAATTGCTTCACCACCACCGAACTATGAGGATGTTACAAGAGATGGCCAGGACAATCTTCACGATGACAGGTCAGTATTCTGTTTTGAATGCTTTAATTTCTTGGCTGAGCAATGGCCCCTTACTGAAGCTCTCAAATCTCAGAAATGGAGGAAGTGTTCCTGCTGCTGCATCAAGGGTGTCCTCTCCTTCAGTTCCTGCAACAACTGTTCCTTCAGGACAGGTGAATGGGGTTCATGACAATACTGTTGAAGATGTACCTGCACCACCAACTGCTCATGCTGAGCCAAATGGATTTGATGAGTTTGATCCACGTGGATCTGTACCAGGTATAGTTTGTTCTGTTTCAGTGTTAAATACACCATTTGTGTATTTGGAAGTAATGGAAACATCAGTATGGAAGGGATATTCGGTGTTTTTCATATATGAGATCAATGTACAAGGGAATGGTACCAACCTGGCATGTTGCTAGTATCATCTTTGATTGGTAAATATGTGCTGATACTATGTCTGGTGCTCTATATCCCTTTTCAGATTCTTCCCCTCCTGTAAACCCTTCACCAGTAGCGAATAGCTTGGAGATGGATTTGTTTGGATCAGATCCTATTAGTTCATTGGCTTTGGTGTCTGTGCCTCAACCAACGGCCACATCAAATGTTGAACCACCGGCAAATTCAGGTTTTGAGACAAATAGTTTCGTGGGCATGCCTCCTGCTTCCACTGGATTTGGCGAGGTATATGCATAACTTACTGTCATTCATATATTTGTGGGTTTGTGATACTATTTTACAGCGCATGGGTTCTTAAACTGGCTTGCAAATGTTCTAAAACGTTGCAAGAGCTTTTCACAACTTTGTGGAGTTTAACGTATTAGATAAGGGAAATGCCTTGTTAACATAGTTATAGCTTTCTATTAAAACTGCACTTAAACATGAAGCACATGGAGTAGTAACGACAGAATTTCTGTCGGTAGGCATGTTTTAAATCAAACATCAAGTAATTTGTTTGATGATATTATCTGTTGTGTTTTCTTATAATCTATCTAGTCATAATAGCTAACCTAAGAATTCTTTTATTGTCCTTTAACTTTGCAACAGATTGATGCCTCAAATCCTTTTGGGGATCCTACACCTTTCAAGGCAGTTCTTGATGAAAGTCCGGCACTACCTGAGACACATGCTGCACCAGCTGGTTCTTTCCAGTCCACTGGACCTGGTGCGGATGTGAACCCTTTCCAGCCTGCTTCAGCCGCAAGCTTTGGTTTTGGAGACACTCTTGGTGATCTCACTTTTGCATCAAACACTGCACCTGAGCAGCAAGATATGTTTGCAAACACAGCCTCCTTGCCTTCAGAGGTAGTGCCAGCAAACCCATCTGCGGTTCTCCAGCAGCCAGTTCCTACTAATTTCCCCTCTCAGGCACCTCAGCCAGTTGCTGGCCCATCGCATGCTACTCCCACATCATTTGCTCCTTCTCAGGCTGGTCCCACATCATTTGCTCCTTCTCAGGCTGCTCCCACATCATTTGCTCCTTCTCAGGCACCTCAGGCTGCCCCTGCGTTTGCTTATTCACAAGCGCCCCATCCTGGTGCTGCTAACCAGTCTCAATTTCCCCAGACTGTCACCCCATCATTTGCTCCTTCGCAGGTGCCTCAATCTGTAGTACCCAATCTGCCATCAGGCCAGTCAGATTTCTTTATGCAACCAGCATCAGGGTCTGGTATTGACAGCTTGTCTGGGGTTCCTACACAGAATGGGGCACCATCCTACACTCCACAGACATCTCAGTTCGCTGCTCCGGCAAATCAACAACCATCTCAGCCAAGCTTCCTCCCACAAACTAGCACGCCACTCCAGCCCACCTTGATCTCTCGGGGGGCATCCCAGCCCCTTGGTGCGCCAAATTCAGTGCCTACTGGTGGCAGCTTCTCATTGCAGTCAAGTTCATCAGCTCCCCCAGAAACAATCATTTCTGCTTCGCAAGTTAATCATACTGAGCCAGTGAAGAAGTTTGAGCCAAAATCTAAACTGTGGTCTGATACTTTGAGCCGAGGTCTAGTCAATCTGGACATTTCTGGACGTAAGTGGCCCTTCATGGTTTCTTTTCTTGTTTCTTTTTCCCTGCAATGCCAACAGCTTACCTTTGTATTGGCTGACCTCATTGCCTTTGTTTTTTTTACAGCAAAAGCAAATCCTCATGCTGATATTGGAGTTGACTTTGATTCAATCAATCGCAAGGAGAAAAGGCAGGAAAAGAAAATCAACCAAGCACCTGTGGTGTCTACAGTCACCATGGGCAAAGCCATGGGAGCTGGTTCCGGCATTGGTCGAGCTGGTGCAGGTGCAATGGCACCTCCTCCCAACCCAATGGGTGCTGGCAGGGGCATGGGTATGGGTCCTGGTGCCGGTGCTGGTTATGGTGGTGGAATGGGAATGAACCAGCCAATGGGCATGGGCATGGGAATGGGAATGAATCAACAACAGATGAGGATGGGGATGAACCAACAGCCGATGGGAATGGGGATGAACCAACAACCGATGGGAATGGGGATGGGAATGAACCAACAACAGATGGGAATGGGGATGGGGATGGGGATGAACCAACAACAGATGGGAGGAATGAACATGGGAATGGGGATGAACCAGGGGATGCCGATGCGTCCTATGGGGATGGGTCCTGGTGGAATGCCCGGTGCTGGCTACAATCAGATGGGTGCAGCATACGGTGGTCAGCAGCCATATGGAGGATACAGGTGAGGGGCTGTACAGTCTCCCACACCACAGATTACAGGGCGAGGTGTTGAGAAACAGTTTAGGAGGTATCTGTATTTTGCTCACCTGGTTTTGCTTTGTGTATGGTTTCTTGTTTCTTTTGGGGTGGTGAGAAGGGTATAATTTTCGTCACTATTCTTTTACAATCCATGTTGGATATTGTACCTACTAAATAGCAAATAGCAAACATGTGAACAAGGGCTGTGCTACAACTACTGTGTTGTGTTGGACGCAAAGCCTTGATATATTACAGAGCTCCCATGTAGTTGTATACTTTGCTATAGGCTGCTTCTTTTTAGTAAACATATTATTTGTTTCAGCATTCTTGCTGGATGGATAATAAATGGCTGTACCATTTGGTTGAATTCTCACGTTTTTTCATTGACGAGTTTGCACGTGAAATTTGACATGCTTTGTTCACATCATTATTCTTGTACCAATAACTATGAAGGAGTTAACTATAATGGCTTGGAGCTAGCTGAACGGAGATCATTCTGAAGGAACAACAATCAGTCAAAAACTAATCAATTCGGCTACTGAAGATTGGGATTGAACAGCTTGTGCGGGACGTTTTTGGTATAGGACTCTCTAGAATGTGTAGACAAAGAAACAAGGCTTGTGTGAACTGCATGTTTGATTATCTATACTAAACCTCTTCGTGAAACCAATCTTGGAGGCAGATAAATGCTTTAGGGTTTGTTCGGTTCTACCTCAAACCAAGAAGGTTAGAGGGGATTGATGTGGATTTAATCCCCTACAAGTTAAATTTTTCTTCAGTCCCCTTAGTTCATGAGAGAAACAAACAGAGTTAGTGGAAGAAAGATACATTATTTGGAACGCAGGAATGTGCATTACAGGAGTTAGTTGAATTTCACAGAACATAGGAACATGACATTTTTTCGCTGTTCCAAATAGCGGCGTGCCAGCTTTCATCAACCATGTCAAAACTGATTTCAAAAAAAAAAAACCATGTCAAAACTCCTTATGAAAATTTCCTTTTTACCACGAGCAAGATCCTTTTACTATCTTTCACAATCCTCTTTTTCCTTGTCATGGCCTTTCATAGTGGCAACTAAAACTATTTGAGAACCTAAAAAAAAAAAAAAGCCTTTACCTCCCCGATCAGATATTTGTCCATTTAGCTTTATTCTAAATCAATCTCTTTACTAACAGTTGATATCTAAAAAAGTTACATTGATTAATAAAATAAGTGACATTCATAGTTTTTTTATAAAAGTTACTTTCACCCGTTTTATGTTAACTAAACTATTTGAAAAATGAAAAAAAAAAAAAAAGCTTTAACCCAATATTTGAGTCGATTTGGCTTTGTTGTAAGTCCTCTTTTAATTTTAACTATCGATACTAAAAAAGTACATTGATTAATAAAATAACTATGAGATTCATAGTTTTATTATAAAAGCTACTTTCACCCTTTTTATTTCAAGATAATATTTTGTGTGTGGATATTTTTACATAGATTTAATAACACAAGTGTGAGATTCATAGTTTTATTATAAGAAGTTACTTTCACAATTTCACTCTTCAAGATAATATATATTTGATTATGAAGCAGAGCTCCTTGTGAAAAAGCTTTCACCCCTTTTATTTCAAGATGATATATTTTGTGTGGATATTTTACATAGATTAATAGCACTAGTGTGAGACTATAAAAGTTACTTTCAAGGTTTCACCCCTTTAATTCCAAGATAATAAATATTTGACTATGGAGTAGAGCTCCTTGCAAATATATTGAAATTCATTTAAGTTAGAGGCCCATTCACATTTTGCGTGGATATTGCTAGCAAATGATAAAATTACTCAAATAAGACAAATCTAGTAGATATTAAGATATACTCATATTTCCCATAGTGTATTTTTTTGTAGTCACATTTTTTTTTAAAAAAAAAAACAGCCATGCACGTACAGTACATGACATACTCCTAGGATTGTTTTTTTTTAGAACTTTACTCCTAGAATTGTCGAGGGGATGCAGAAGAAACCTTGTCACTGTTTACAATTTCCAAAAGAGGCCCCTTCACTTCCATCCAATCCAAATATAAAAGTTGAAAGAGCTAAGAAAATAATCGTCCGTTCAGAGCCAATCCAACGGCCGGCCCCTTCGCTCTCTAAAACCCGTCGCCCAGTTCACCATTCTCCGGTTCTCCCCTAATAAATCACACAGGTCTCCGGTGAAGTCTCCTCCCGACCGCGCCCCCGCATCTCGTCGACGACGAACGGAAAACCCTCACAAATCCTCTTGATGCGGGGTCTAGCCGCCTCCACCGTGTAGCTGTAGCACCAGTCGGATCGAAGAGGTTCAAGCGCTTCGGGTCGGCGCGCGCCTCTCCCGCATGGCGACGGTGCGAGGGGCCCGATCTGGGGGCTCGGCTGCCGCGGCGGCGCTGGTCTCGGTTCTGCTCGTGGGTTGCCTTGTCGCGGGCGGCCAGGGAGCCGAGATCCGCCGCCAGAAAAACGTGCAGGCTGCGCTCCGGGCCAAGTGGGCTGGCACGCCGCTGCTGCTCGAAGCCAGGTGAGTTTGCTTTTGGCTCTGTTCATTAGTGGTTGGATGGCTATGCTTGATAGTGGCATGCCAATTCGACTTCACATTTTTTGGGGTTTATAGTAAGTTTATTAGTCACTGGGGGTCTGGGGATTAGCATTGAGTGAGTTGAATAGCTGATGTTAGTGGAATTCACATGATCACATCAGCTCGGTTCCTTGATTAGAACTGAGTGAGTTGAATAGCTGATGTCAGCACATCTGCTCGGTTCCTTGTTTTCATTTGGACTATGTGACACTTGCGGGTGGTGATAGACGGGTGCCATTTGACACAGACTCATGGTTTAGTAGTAAACCTTCCCTTGGGTCAGCTTCAGGGATCCTTTCAGAGCTGAATCATACTAGATTGCAACATTGGTGGTTTATGTTATCTATTTTATTTACAGTGGTGTAAAAGTATTAAATCCTACAGACCGGTAGACATCACATGTGTGTTGTGAGAGTATTTCTTAAGCATAGTAATAGGTGCAATAGTCACCGCTATGATTCATATAGGTAACATGGTATATTCAGATGCTTTGTTTAAATCTTGAAAGATGATTTAAACCTGGACGAAATTAAGATTGTTTATTTAATATAAAATTTTGGCAGCCCTAACCCATTTGTAAGTATTCTGTAGTCAAATTATGCTATCCAGCCCTGCAGCCTATCTGACATTGAGTTGAGACAGTCAGATCCTCGATATTGGAGTACCCTGTTTGTGCTGATGTATGCAAGCAATTTATTTTATGCTCCGGCGAAGGAACTGTGGATGGTCCAAAACTCCACAAAATTCTCACATTTATAATCTGAATAAATATAATTAACGATGGCATATGCTTTTTTTTTATTTTGTTTACAATGGAGAAACCAAATATGGAAGACAGTTGTCTCTTGTATGCTTCTGATTTTTTTTGCTCTGCAGGATGGAGGAAACATAAAAGTAGTGTATTACTTGTTAATTGACATTTTCAGCATTGGTGTTGGTTGATCGATTTTACTTGTTATGTTCCAAGCAACATCTAATGAGCCTTTTGTTTACTACATTTGTTAGTGAATTGCTTTCGAAAGAATGGAAGGATCTATTTTGGGATTTTATTGACCACTGGAAGGATCTGGAGAAAGGCTCTGAATGTTTAACAGCAAAATGCTGTGCCCAGAAGATTGTTGAAGATGCCCGCACACTATTTAAAGAACCACTCTCTTCAATTTTTGAGTTTTCTCTTACCCTTCGATCAGCATCGCCAAGATTAGTGCTTTACAGGCAACTTGCAAAGGAGTCATTATCTTCGTTTCCTATTGATGATTCACCAGAGAAAATTTCTGGTCATAGTACTGGAAAAACTTTTGATGGGACTGTGGATCCTAGCTCTTCTGGAGGAACTTGCTGCTGGGTAGACACCGGGAACGTTCTATTGTTCAATTCAGCCGATGTACATGAATGGCTTGGGGATTGGGCAAGCTGTAAGTGCCTTCCCTTTTTTCTTAAAACTTCCCCTTTTCTCAAGCTGTAAGATGACAACTCAAGATTTGCTGAACAGAGCTATGGATTCCACTGAACAGCCTGAACTCTTTGACTTTGACCATATATATCCTCGTGCAAATATTACTGCTCGGTTTGCTATATTTTTTATGGGGCTGTTGGGACAAAATGCTTCAAAGAGCTGCATGTTCAACTAGCAGAAGCATCAAAGCAGGTAACATACACTTGCCTGTTTTCTGGTGTACGCCAGGCATATGAGATCATGAGGAAATAATAAACACAAGAAAAATGGAGCCATTTGGTCTAGTACAAGGTCATTATTTGTTTGTGAACTATCCTTCAACAATATAATGGTATAGAGGTGTTTCTACCATTTCTTCAATGTGCACACACTGATAGCCTATGCCTCGTTAGAGTTTATCTTTCACACATGAGAAGAGAACTTAGTTAATTTGTCACGTTAGCATTAATTGATGTGAAGATCTTCTTGTTTATACTTCCAATTTTTTTTAGATAATGATTGTTTATACTTCTAAGTATTAATCATGCCATACCCTTATGACAGTGTGGTATCTTATTTTTGCTTAAGATCCTTTCTCTTTCTACATGTATTGACCAGAAGGAAACATATATGGGTTTAAGAACAATCAGATAATCTGTTGAGGGCCCAACACTTTTCTACAGCTTGCCATTTCTAATAGTGATCAATCATGAATATCTCTTCTAGATTTTGCGTGCAAATTTTATTTGGCTATTTGCTATGAGTATCTACTGTGTGTTTCCTTTGGTTCCTCTTCATGTTTCGCTTGCCTAATTTTACTTTACGCGCTGTTCATAGGGAAAAGTCAGGTATGCTCTGCGTCCCTGTCCTACCATCTGGATGTGGGTCTACATCCACCTTTTGTGGTTCAGTTGGTGCAGTAGATGCAGTCACCTTGAGTGGTTATGGGGTGGAGCTTGCCCTAAAAAACATGGAATACAAAGCTATGGATGACAGTGCTATAAAGAAGGGTAATTCATCTAGCTGTTTTCTTTGCACCAGGCATCACATTGTTTTTCTGCTTAGTTCTTTCTGAAAATGAAAAATCAATATGAAATTAACAAGTATGTATCACGTGGAAATGCAGCAAGCAGGAACGGGAAAAAACCCCCCTACAGCCTACTCCTTTCTGTGAAATAATTTATTTAAGTAGAAAAGATTATTTCTCTGGCTGATGGAGCCCTGCAATCCACTGATTAAGCCCTGTTATTTCTTTCCTTTCCAGGTGTTCCTCTAGAAGATCCTAAGACAGAGGACCTCAGTCAAGAAGTCAGAGGGTTTATATTTTCCAAGATTTTGGTTCGCTCCATTCAGAGATTTTCTATGTTCTGTTGAGTCTAGGAATGCAGGCTCTGTGATGCATAAATAAAGAAGTGTTAATATTGTTTCTATGTTCTATTGATTTCTAGGAACGCAAGCCAGAGCTAAATGCTGAGATTATGGCCTTCAGAGATTATCTATTGTCATCGACAGTGTCTGATACACTTGAAGTCTGGGAACTCAAAGGTATTGTTGCCTACTTGCCATAAATCGATAGGTGTTCTTCAGATTTATATCTTATTTTGTTTTGTCCAACAGCAATGCATCATTTTTTTTGTATGGGAAAACTTTGAGTGCATCATTTTGTATTATTGAAGCACCTTTTTCATTTATGGTATGCTCCACACCACAGATCTGGGTCATCAGACAGCACAGCGGATCGTTCAAGCATCAGACCCTTTACAGTCAATGCAGGAAATCAATCAAAATTTCCCAAGTATAGTTTCTTCACTATCACGAATGAAGGTACTGTCACATCTTTCTCACTTTAAAACATGCCTTTATTTCTCTACTTTATTTCCAATACATTCATCCAAATTATGAAGTTGATTTGGCTGTTACAATATCATGCTTGTACAGCTTGACGATTCCATTAAAGATGAAATTATTGCAAATCAGCGGATGGTTCCACCTGGCAAGTCATTAATGGCTTTGAATGGTGCTTTGATCAATATTGAGGATCTTGATCTTTACCTGTATGTTCTACCTTACTTCCTGGATAGTGTTGTTTCTTATTTTTACTCTTTGATTTACCTTTGCTTGGCTAAGAGCACCTTAGCTTTTGCTTCTTGGTAGGCCTTGGGCATACCAAAATATACTCTCAAGTCAGTGTACCCTTAACCTTAAACGCCTGGCTAGTGATTCCACGCTGCTTTCCGTTGGAGCCTATGCGGCCACTAATGAATTATCACAATCTGGCGATTCCAATCTTACAATGTAAGAAGAATATTGGGCAATAATATTATATTGTCTCTTTTAAAGGGAAATGCCACGTACCCAAACCTCCACCCACAAGTTCACAGCCAAACCAGATGGAGAGAACATACACCCAACCAACTGATTACTCAGAACTGTTGTTGAGAAATGATGGAACAAAAGTTGCTTATAATTTTCTCACAATTTATGTTAACTCATTTGGGAGGATTTGTTATTTTTGTTAGTAAATTATGTATGATAGCTCTTGTCAATTTGTTCACCTTTTCTCTCCACCAGCTTCTCACATTTTGTTAGCTCTGTACCCTTTGCTCGTTGTCAATCTACTCTTCACCATCATCTTTGTCTATATTTCTCGAACATTCAGCAGAGCTGTGTATTATTATATAAGAAGAGAAAGGGGGTAAGAGCCCTTACAACACACACCTACCCACACCCACCCAAGAAAACCTTACAATTTCACCTTTTCCTAGACAGACAACCTCCTCAAACACCTAGGACTCCATTGCATTGGCCACAAGGTAAGAAATACCCCAGGCCCCGGTCAGACCCCAAAGATGCATGTCCTCCTTAGCAAGCAGGATTGCTCTAGCTAAGTTGGGCGATACTCCAGCGAAAACGCAGCGGTTCCTCTGGTTTCAAATGGACCCTCATTGCTTATTGTTGCCTGCCGATCATCAAAGTAGATTTCTCCCACCTGTGGTGAACCATAATTGCCTTGCAAAGACTAAGAAAGCAGCTGGTGCTGAACCCCCTTCCATCGTCCTTGTACCTCTGTCCTGATAAGATATTCTACCAGGCACAGAGTTTCTGTATTTGCTGATATGTTGTGTTTTCATCTTCTTTTGAGACTTCAGTAGCTGATTCACTAAAATAAACATCAATTTGGCTGTCCTATCATGTGATAACTAAAGTAGACATTTTTTTATGGTTTATTCAACAGGTTAATGGATATGGTCCATGGAGAATTATCCCTGGCTGATCAGTTCGTCCGGTTAAAGGTGAGGTTCAAGAAATATGTTTGGAGGACCATTTTTTTCTCACTCCAGCTTCTTTTTTTAATGAATCAATGCTTCTTCCAGAGCTCTATGTTCTAATGCTACTATTTAGCTTACGTGTTTCAAACTTAAATAATATGCCTTTTGTCATCTTATTAGCTTTTTTGCCATATGAACTCTGCCTTGGTGCCTTTAAATACTTAAGATTGTTTTGGTTTGGCAATGCTAACTAACTTGAATTCTGAAAATATTAATAGGACCAAAGTACGTTTTATTTGTAAAAGGCTAAACAGCATTTCTGTTCTGTAGTTATGATTTGAAATGTTTATTTGTCCTTTCCAATTGGTGCCATTGGCCATCATATTTGTTTTTAATGATAAAAACACAGAAAGTGCATGATCAAGTCCTGTAAAAATAACAATAACTCACCTAAGTCAAATCATATTGATATTCAGCATGACCATGGTTTTGGTAAAAAATTGCATGTAGAATATTTTGTCATCTGAGCATGAGATTGCATTACTCCTGATTTTTCTGAAATTCTATCATTCTTTCTATATTTGATATGTATTTTCACTTTCTTGCTGTCTGAGTTATTTTCTAAATGATGTCTAATGTTTACAAGTTGCCTCAAAGTGCTGCCCACAAGATCCTGTCAGCTCCTCCACCAGCAGAATCTAATTCTTTTCGTGTGGACTTCCGGTCTTCTCACGTGCATTACCTTAATAACTTGGAGGAAGATGCCATGTATAGAAGATGGAGAAGCAACATCCAGGAGGTTTTGTTCTTTTCTCAATTTCTTGGTGTCATTGAGCAGAAATTATCATTTGAAGTTTGCTTTGCTTTACCAAGAAAATAAGGAATTGCAATATATGTTTTCATGCCTTTAGGCGTGTATTGAATTAAGTATTATATCCTCATCTTTCTGTTAACAAGAAGTCGAAATTGATTTCTCTGTATATTTGTTCTTGATAGGCTGTCCTCTTTTTGGTTATTGGGGGAGCAGGTTCTCCCTCTCCTCCGTTGTTTTTATTCTCTGCTTAATGAAATGACACTCAACTCTCCTATGTCGTTCAAGGAAAAAAATTCTTTCACCCTAGTATCAGTTTTTTAGTTTGCGTGGTTATATAAATTCCTTGTTTGCTATCCTTATCAAAGTTGGCATTTTTATTATATATGCTGCTCAATCTACTTGGCTACTGTTTTTTTTTCTGTATTATCTGGTCATGTTGTATCACACACCTAATTTTACCTTATGTAATTTCAACGATGGTCTCTCCCCCCTTTTCCTTTGCAGCTCTTGATGCCGGTCTTCCCTGGTCAGATGCGGTACATCCGTAAAAATCTATTCCACTCTGTTTATGTGCTTGATCCTGCTTCAGCCTGCGGTGCAGAGGCTAGTCTCTTGCTTGCAGTTTTTAAGTTCCAGCTCTTTGTTTGTCTGCACTACTACTGTTTACTGATATCCAGTCTATTTCGGTTTTCTCTTAAAAATATGCAGACCATTGACATGATCCTATCTCTATATCAAGATAGTGTCCCAATAAGGTTTGGTATCATAATGTATTCTTCAAGATTCATCAATGCCATTGAAGAAAGTGATGGCACTCTTACAAATAATGATGGAGAAGACACTTCCGTTTTGGTAATCATTTCTAATATTTTCTTTACTACAATTTCTTGAGTTCTTTGCTTTGATAAATGTAACAGGTAACTTGCTCTATATTATATCATAAAACCACCTCATGCTGGGGTTGATTGTTTACCTTCTTTCCGTACCTACTAATGCATTTTAGGTATATGAAATAATGATCAGTGTACATCCACATTTACTCCTGTCATCATTAAGATGTCCGTTTTTATTTTTTAGGAATCATGCTGTAGAGAATTAGGAAACAGCTCACACTCGTTAAGGGAGGGGTGGGGTGACTTTCATATATATAGTCAAGATACAACTTAGAGTACAAGTACATACATATCTCTAGACTATACATCTCTAATACCCGCCTGCAGTCAGAACTGGACACAGAGACTGGACCAAAAGTCACTAAACAACTGTACAGGCAGTCCCTTAGTCATGATGTCCGTGAACTGATGTGCAGAAGGGACATGTAGAGAATTAGGAAAACACCTCACACTCGTTAAGGGAGGGGTGACTTCCATATATATAGTCAAGATGCAACTTGGAGTACAAGTACATACATATCTCTAGACTAATACATAATTACATATCACTAAAACATGGTCTCTAGCATACTAGGTTTTATTGTACGAAATTGGACCAACATAAAATTGACTAGATACTTTTGTGTTATTAAAGATACTTATGTGCTATCTTTGCTAACTTTTCCTCTATATATATCCAGATAACAAGGCTTTTCTTGTACATCAAAGAAACATACTCAACACAGTTGGCATTCCAATTTCTCAGCAATGTGAGTGAACCCATTGAGTTTCCAGTTATAATTGAGATAAAGAGCCAGTCCTTAAAGATAATTTCTAGCTCCTGATAAGGTTTTGCATGGTTTGGTTATTTTTGATTGTTTCTGTGCTCAATAGTTCTGTATTCTATATGAATTTGTTGCCTGTAAAATTGATTTTTTACATAAAAGTAAGCTTGGTTTTAGCATAAGATTCTTATCTTTATGTCAGTATTTTTCCCTTCTGAATATTAAATGACGTGTGAGGCATTCAGTTTACCCTGAATAGAAGGATTAAACAAGTTACTGCATATTCACTCATCTCTTTGAGCTTAACAGATGGGTCAAAAAAAAAATGTTCTCATGTACATGAGGTGCCAGCATGCCTACTGTTGATGAACTGGCACCTTTTCTCATTTATTTTTCACTGAAAAATGAAAATAAAAAACTTGATAGTTGTTCCATAATTGGTGCCATGATTGTTTGGCAGCTTGGGACTAAGTTTTGCCCAAATCATTGGCAATTCACCATTTTGAGCTGAATTTTCCTAGCTAACCCTTATTATGCCTACCCACACCCTATTTTATTTCCTTGATTTATTTGTTCTGAAATATTATTGTTGGATTATTGTTGATCTATGAATCCAACTAAACAGCTAATTAACTAGCTATGTGTTTGTTGGTCGAGAGTACCAGGTTAGTTTAGAAATTTGGCAAGAATACAGATCTGTTTGTTGGCAATTTTGACAATAAATGAAAACTTGTGCTGCAGACTTCAAATTAGAATAGTTTTGTTTTGGTCGTGGAACCATTATTGTCCTTTCATAAAAAAAAAAAACAATCCAGTTCTTTGCATTATGTTGTTAGCTTTATCTAAAATATGCACGTTCCTCTCTCGCCCTTCAAGGCCCACGCAAGTTTTGGAGATTAATTATGCGCCATATTAGTTATTAGTCACTGCCTGTTTTTGTTCTGAAACTTTGTACTATTGCTATCTTCCGCAGATACATAAGTCAAGGAATGGTGAAGATGACTACAATGAAGAGCTTGTGGAAGCTCATCACGTTGAAGGGGCATTTGTTGATTCACTATTGTAAGCATATTTACTGAACTATACTGCTTCTGTTCCTAAGTATAGTTCACTTTAGCTTTGTCGTAATTAACTTTTTATAACTTTGACAAGGTTTTCAGAAAAACACACCATCATCTACAACATCAAATTAGTTTCATTAAGTTCTATGTGAAATATGTCTTGATAATGCATTTATGTGAACCTGTAGATGTTAATATATTTTTATAAAAACTTAGTCAAAGTTAGAGAAGTTTGATTTAGGAAAAAGATGAAGTGATCTATTTGTAACAGAGGAAGCATGTTGTTGGAGGTTACTGACCTAGCATGTTATTATATTTTTCATTCTTATTTTCAGCAATATTCAGGTCAAATAGATGTTAATATATTTTTATAAAAACTTAGTCAAAGTTAGAGAAGTTTGATTTAGGAAAAAGATGAAGTGATCTATTTGTAACAGAGGAAGCATGTTGTTGGAGATTACTGACCTAGCATGTTATTATATTTTTCATTCTTATTTTCGGCAATATTCAGGTCAAATGCTAAATCTCATCCACAAGATGTGCTGCTAAAGTTGCAAAAAGATAACATGTACAAGCAGGAGGCTGAAGAAAGTTCTCGTTTTGTTCACAAGCTTGGGTTGTATAAACTCCATTGTTGTCTATTGATGAATGGATTCGTCCATGAAGCAAGCGAGGTATAATTACTTATCCAAACTCAAGTTTAATAAATCAATGAGGTATAATTACTTATCCAAATTCAAGTTTAATAATAAATCAATGAGGCATAATTACTTATCCGAATTCAAGTTTAATAAATCGAGAAGCATCAGGCTTATGAATCTTTAAATTTAAATCACAACTGAATGGTTTTCTTGGTATCAATAAGGAAAGTACATAAGATGTTTTGAAGAAATTTCTGATATGTGCCATTTTTTTCTCATTTATACTCCCCAAAGGAAGCGACCATGAATGCTATGAATGATGAGCTTCCGAGGATTCAGGAACAAGTTTATTATGGGCATATCCAGTCCCATACAGATGTTTTAGAGAAGTTTTTGTCAGAAAATAGCTACAAGCGGTACAACCCATCAGTAAGTACAAATATTTCTGAAAAGTGCAGTCCACTTATTTTTACTCCAATAATGATGTTATTTTCCTTCAGATTACTGGCAAGAGTGCAGGAAAAAAATTTGTTTCACTCTTTGCATCGTATCATCAGGACAGCTCTGTATTTAATGACATGAAGTACTTACAGTCTCCTGGAAGTATGCTTCTTATAACTCTTTTTTTTGTATTATGTCATCCGTTGTAAAGATTATTGCTGTTCACATATAGCTGTTAAATTTGTCTGCAGCTACAGATGATGCAAAACCTGTTACTCATCTACTTGCTATTGATCTTTCATCAAAAGTTGGAACAAAATTGCTTTCTGAGGCCATACGTTACCTGGTATATGCAGCAGATGTCTTCCGTACCTATTTAATGTGCTATTCATGATGTTTCTTTTGACATTGTCTTGGTTTTTTGCCATACAGATGGATGGATCTGATAGAGCTCGTGTTGGTCTTCTACTTTATGTCCACACTGGTGGTTCATCACCTATTTTACTTCTGAAAGACATCCTCGATAGAACTATTTCTTCTTTCAGGTTTGATCCTCATACACTTACCCCCAGCGGAAAGGCTGCACTTTACAGACAATTGTTTATGTTCTTAATATTTCATACTAGTTTTTATAATCTAATCTAGTGTTTTTCTTGTGATAGCTATAAAGAAAAGGTATTAGTCTTCCTGCATGGGCTCTTGAAATTTTATGCAGCCCAACCTTTGCCTGCCTCATCCGTTGCTGATGATTGGACTAGAAATATGATGGAAAAGGTCTATACCTTAGCTGCTGAAACTGCTTTGCCTGTTGATGACTATAAAGCGTGGTTTAAAAGTTTCTCTGCTGATACAGTTCTCAAAGGGATGGATAAGGTCTGTACCTCTGTATCTGAGTTTTCCCGCTCTTTGCAAGTTCTCTCTTTAAGTAAGTCGTAACAATGTGTGTTTCATATATTAGCTGTATTAACCAAATTAATGTAAAGAGCGGTAGAGGTCGACCTAAACTGACTTGGGACGAGTCGGTTAAGAGAGACCTTAAGGAGTGGAATATCTCCAGGGATTTAGCTATGGATAGGTGCGCTTGGAGACTAGCAATCAACGTGCCTGAACCGTGACCCTAACTCTATCTGTCTTGTGCCCTTTATGTGTTTCGTGTCTCTTTTGGGTTTCACCTCTAGCCTACCCCAACTTGCTTGGGACAAAAGGCTTTGTTGTTGTTGTTGTTGTTGTAACCAAATTAATATTGCATTACAGACGACCAAAGACAGTTTTCCTAATGTTTCAGCTTTTTCCCTAGTGTTTTCCTAATTTTCCCTCGGTTTCTTGTCATTTTTTCTCAGAACTGTAACATTTGTTTCTTTATTCATGCAGTTATCTGACTTCTTATTTGGGCAATTGGGGCTTGTGTTTGGTAGTAATGCTGTGATCACCAATGGACGGGTAAGCTTTATGGTTCTTGTCTAAATTAGCTTAATGGCCCATAATTCATGGTGACTGGCAATATGCCGTTATTTATTATTAATATTGCTAGTAATGCCCTGATTACCAATGGATGGGTAAGCTTTATGGTTCTTGTCTAGATCAGCTTAATGGCTCATAATCTTGGTGCAGCTCAGTTCTCATGTATTCATGGGGAAAAAAGAAGAAAAAAAAAGTCTTGGTTCAGTTTACTATTGATACTTATTTGATTATCCTGACTTTTGTGCTCAAGATAATAATTAATTTAGTCACAAAGTTCATATTAACTGATTTCTAAAGCAGCTGATGAAGTTAGGTACTTATGTTATGTCGTAACTTTCAGGTTTTTATTATGAATCAAGGAGAATCATTTCTAGCCAATGACTTAGGTCTCCTTGAGTCTATGGAGTATGATTTAAGAACAAAATACATATTTGAAATAATTGAAGAGGTTGAGTTTGCTGGTGTTGACCCTGACGACCTGACAAGGTAAGTATTATGCATGCTATAGTCCATTGCCTTGTAAACCTTTAATAGCTGCACGTATGGACAGGGGCGGATCCACAATATAAGTATTGATGTCATGTGACATCAATGGCTTTGTACAAGTACCACTATAATCTTAACATATTAGTGTAGAAGATTATGAAGGTTTGGTAAATTATAGCTTAGTGACATCAATGGATGAAAATTCTGGATCCGCTCCTGCGTATGGACTAGTCTGATTTGGTGTAATTTTTAAATAGTATCAGTTCTACATAGCTGACTTTACTACACTCTCTGTTCCTCTGTAGTCAACCATTTGTTATGGATACCTCACAAGTTTCTGGATTTTTTCTCTCTCCATTTTTGCTTTCTTTCTTTTTTATCTTTTATAGGTGCTAGTTAATTATGGTCCCTATATTTGCTATACAGAAATAATTTGGTCTCGAAGGAACGCTTATAAGGAACGTTTATCTTGAATGAGAAGAATAAAATATGATGTCACATCCTTTTGTTTTTGATAAATCCTAATATATTTACTTTCTTTGCAGCCAATTCTACAGTGACATTGCCATGTTGATCTCATCATCGATGTCTGTTCATGAAAGGACATCTGAAAGAGCCCATTTTGAGATTTTACATGCAGAACATAGGTATTTCTAGATTTGTTTTCGAAGGAGAAACATCCTGTGCAATATATGTTATTATCAAGTTGCTATTTGTAACACGGTATCACCATACTAGACCATTGACACATGCTGGTTGTACTGGTAATTGGCCTGTCACTGAGCAAACCATTTTTCAGGAGGAACCGAGGAACATACGACTTGGCTGGAAACTAGCTGGTCCCTTGAAACTATACAGAATTGGACAAGTAGAATAGAAGGTCAACAAAATCATTAAAGAAATTTGGTAGAAACTAAATCATCATAATTTAGATGAATGGCCCTAATATAAAGTCGTCCTAAAACTTGATTGTGGCTCACATCCATTTCCAATGGCTGTGGTTCTATTTTAGTATTAGACACTTCTGTATTATCAATGAAATTATTCTAAAAACACAAAATGGTATGTTTTCTGGTCCATTATTTTACATTCCTTGCTTGATAGCATGGCAACAGTATTGTTATGCTGTCAGCCTATTTGCTTGATTTTGGGACTTTCTTCAACCAAGCAAACTCTGCTGTGCATTTTGAAATACTAATAGGAGTGAACTTTGTTGAACTGCACATAGCTTGTTGGACCTTAAGCCTCTTAGGCCACCAAGTAAGAAAATTCGACCGACCTAGGAGGAACTAGGTGGTATTTTAATATTTTAATAATTAAGAAGAAACGGACACCCAAATTCGCCTTGACAAGGACTTGAACTTGGGTACCAACTGAGCTAGGCTTAGTTCCTATCTACTCCCTCTATTCCAATGGTACGGCGTTGTCGCCGTGGAGAGCGCAGAGGAGAACGTAGGAGAAGGCTTGACTGAGAATTAGAGCGGAGAGGATATCTTGGCAAGGGAGCAGGGAGGTCGTCGCCGGCGGCCACGGCTGAATCGCCTGTGGACGCCGTCGAAGGGAAGAACCCGCCTGCTCCAGGTAGATTCTATTTCCTTCGATGAAAACCTGATTACAATATCTAGGTGCCCTTTATAGCCAGGTGCACTTCCTAACAATAGATCCTAATAATCCTTCCCTAATTATTCTCTTGTAATAGAACCGGACTCCTTAAGCACTAATAGGCGTAGCCTTCCTAATCCTGCGCCTACACTGCCTACCAATAAAGGAGTCCATAACATCCAAATAGTAAATCGTGCTGTCTTTTCTAGACACATAGTAAAAGCTATGTATCTAGACATAGCGTATATGTAGATGCATATGAAAGCTATGTACCTAGAAAAGTTAGAACGACTTACAATTTGGAACGGAGGGAGTATATAAGTAAGAAGCTTTAGACATTGAAACTGATGAGAATTGCAAAATAATCCACACATTGGGCACAAATGCAGGGCTTTCCTTCTCAACTTAGCTTTAAGTCCCATACACTCAGTTTATGCTTCAACCTGCATTTAGTTTGGACCATTCTTGAATCTTACTTGGTAACTTACCACTTGCATTACTTCCGAGAAAAAAAAAGCCTTACCGTTTGCATTAATTTCTCTGTCATGCAGTGCTATCAAATTGAATAATGGAAATTCAAGTATTCACATTGATGCTGTCATTGATCCGCTTAGTCCTATTGGGCAAAAACTTGCCCCACTTCTACGCATACTCTGGAAACAGATTCAGCCAAGCATGAGGATTGTACTTAATCCTATTGTATGTAATCTTATTCTTCATAGTTTATTATTCTACGTCAAGTTGATTCAGATCCTTTCCTTCAACAT